>BQNB010005481.1:0-64865 GCA_026074375.1 Tanacetum coccineum | reverse complement strand
GTCAAACATGATTTTAACTTAATACAAACACAAAAAATATTACAACTAAACGTCAAAGATTGTCTTAAAAAAAGATTTATGAACCGAAATCGTCTGTTGAGCAAACACTATCAAAATTTGGTTTGCTATTAACAAAGACGATATTCTAACACAAGCAGCAATATGTAACACTATTAATAATGAAACAAAAAAGAGGAATGAAGATTTTATGTTAACACAAACAAAAAATTGTCTTCAAAAAACATGCATGAACCGAACCCGTCCGTTGGGCATACACATCAAAGTTTGGTTTCCTTTTAATAAATATGATGTTCACGGACGACTATATGTCATACTATATATAATGAAACAAAAAAGAGGAATTAAGATTTTATGTAACACAAACATAAAATCCATTACAACTAAATGACAAATATTGTCTTCAAAAAAGATTTATGAAACAAACCCGCCCATTGGGCGGGTTACTATATATATATATATATGTATATATACTTAGACATTAAATAACAAAGGCAACATAAAAACTATTTTTACAAGCATATATATATATATATACACACACACACACACATATACTTAGACATTAAATAGCAAATGCCATATAAACATTAACTTTTACAAGTGCTTACATGTTTAGACATTTAATTACAAACATAACGTACACATTTATTTTAACTTATAAACTAAACAAAAACTAATAGGTGGTGATCTAACTTAATAAATGCTTTGTTGTATTATTATTCAAGTATACATTCTTATACGACCTATACTTAATTAGGTTGCATTTCGGCTAGTTGTGTTGACACTTATTGATTGATCACTCATACATTCATACCATCACTTGAGGTGAGTTTATAGACCCGCTTTTACTTATTTTACAATTTCTTTACAAATCTCAGGGGAGAATACATGTGCATTTACAAACTTGTTTACTTACTCGTATACAAACTTGTTTACTTATTCGTTTACATACTTATTTACATACTCGTTTTCATACTCAATTACAAACTCATTACAAACTCGTTTACAAACTTGATTTCGTAACTCGTTTACATACATGTTTACAAATTGGTTTACATACTCGTTTTTACACTCATTTACATATCTCGCGGTGGGATACGTTACTCGTTTTCACTTATGGACACAAATACAATACTTTTCACTGTTTACAATAATTACGTGACGTGCCTAAGTAGCGATAACCTACTCTGCCCAGAATCATGAACTGTTAATTACATTATGTAAGCGCGAGTGTTATATATAGATCTATTTGGGATTGACATCCCCGTTCGGGTGAGTAGTGCTCACTAAGTCTGACGGATTGAACTAACAGATGTATACCATGTCAGATTTAGGATGTTACGGGTTGACATCTACACGGGCATATGTTGGCATTAATTTGCATCCATTCATGTCGTAGCGTTAGTTTCATGAGCTTAGTGTAGTCATAATTATATTGGGATATTGTATGTGTTACAATGTCATACACTTTTAAATCTTGTGGTCCATACTACTTTATTGAACGACACTGATGTAGTGAAACAGTAGTCACTAAACATTTTACATGATACTGTAATGAAACAGTAGACAATACACTCCTTTGATTCCAACATTTATACTTACATTTTTGTGACTATTATAAGGATTGAAATGGTCATACACACTTTACAAATCTTTGATTTCCAACATTCATACTTACATTTGTGTGACGATTATAAGGGTTGAAATGGTCATACACACTTTACAAATATTTGATCCAACATTGATACTTACTTAAACCTATGAACTTACCAACTTTATGTTGACACTTTTAAGCATGTATTTCTCAGGTGAATAGGGTGCTTGACATAACTGATGTGCATTGGAGTCTAAAATTTACAAGACTACTTTTCAAACGACACATTTAGATGTCGTTCTCTCATATCTTGTGCAATGTACTCATGAAGTAACGCCCCCAGACATAATTCCGCTGCGACCCAATTTGGAGGTGTTACAATATGTTACTAATCTCAGCCTTGAAGAAGTCTTGACATCCATCATCCCAATGATGTATTTCATTCAGGGCTTTAATCTGATAACGATGCACCTCTTTGCTCCATCTTTTAGATATCATATCTTCAATTCCTTGGATGAAATACCTTGCTGCGAAGTGCTTAGTGAGAGATGTAACATACTTCTCTCTAGTGCTAAGGCTTACCAGGTAATATAAGTCATTGTTGTAAAAACTGAGATAAGGTTTTATACTCTTTGACATGTGACTTTTAAATGATCTTGGCTTGGACACATCGCCTTCACCAGTATTCCACTATGCTTCAGTTGACACAGCTGCTTTGAGTTGATCAATGTGATATTCGAGTTCCACATCATTCTTGTACTACTGCTTTAACTTATTTAATCCTACACCTTCAAGATATGCTATTGTAAGCTGGTCCTTCTGGATAAGTTCTTTAAGCTTTTTTGCTATAGCCATAATAGATGGTCCAAGAATGTGATTCTCATTTTGATCAATGTCTGATTTTAAAAGCAGGTCAAACCATGTTGTCCTTCTTTTAGCGGCATCTGCTGACCTCGATTTCCTCATGAACCATCTTGTGTTTGGACGTCCTTGAACATATAAATTTTCTTGGTCTTGTGGTTGGTCAGCATGAGTGTCTTTTTGAGCATGAACCATGGGAGCTTTATCTTTTCTTGAAGATCTAGTTGACGATTGACCGACATCCTTTTGTCTTTTCTTCCTTATCTCCCCCTCATGATTAGTGGGAGGATCCTGATGATCGTGAGACCGTTTATGAAAGGATGGTACTGCATTTGAGCATCGAGTGCTTCTTGATCAAGAATAATAGAGTCATAGAGAGTATCATAAAGCTTTTGATGAGTTTCATGAGTCTGAGTAGACTTGTTATGGTGTAGTCTGTTCAACAGTTGTAGCTTTAACTCTATTTCTGAAAGATCATCAGTGGTTGTTGATGGTTTAGTGAAGAGACTGATTTGGTTGTTTTTCATGACTTTAAGCACTGAGTCGTTAAGACTTTTGGGACATGAGCAGGTAGAAGCTTATTTATTTATGTCAAAACTTTTGCATGGACGGCCTTATCAATTACTTCAGAGACATTGATAGATGCAAGGGCTTCCAACTTTTGATCATATTCTTTAAACTTTTGAGCAACTACCTTCTTGAAGTTGATCTTCCTCATGTTCTTCTTTGCCTTTTGCATAAGCTTCTTTGCTTTGGCTTAAAGTGAGCCTGTTTGGGGATCTTTGACTTGTATGTTTCTGGTGGAGATGAAATGTGATGAGCATTCTCATCTGGGAACACTTCCTGCAATAAAATGTTTGTTTCTTGAACATCTATATATGCACCAAGTGGTACTTCAGATGCACCTGATATATAGCTTGTTAACTTAGGATTTCCCTCTGGGTAAACTACCGCTGAGGTTGTTTGAGCATCAGTATACACTGGATTACTCATAAAATTCGTCAATTCATTTGCAGGTGTTTCATTGAGCAGACTCTGAATGTAATCCAAGGAGGAACATGTAATTGTAGGACTGAGATATGTAGATTTGAGTGGTTATGTGGACTTGTTATACCTGAACACTCCAAATCTGCAGCATCATCATCTCCTTTGGGTTCATCTTTAAATAAATCCATATCAGAATTGTCAGAATCATCAGTTTCATTATCTCTTTCTTCATCAGTGTCTGAATGGTAAGAATCTTGTGTTGCTTCACTGTCGGTTGCTGAAATGTTTTCAAATTCATAGTATTTGTTGTGAGTAGCACTTGATCCTTCTCCTCCAACTTCTTGCTTTGCTTGCTTCAAACTCTCAAGTCTGCTAGCTTTTGATCCTTTCTTTAAGTCTAATAATGACTGAATAGTTGGATCTTTAACTACCGGACCTTTGAATTTCTGTCCCCATTCAGCATACGTATCTTCAACGTCTTTTTTAAGTTGTTGATCAATTGTGAGTCGATTCATAATTGCACGTTGTTGATGTCATTGTTCTTCAATACTGATGGATTTTGCAAGTTCAACTGCAACTGGTTCTTCAACAATGTTGTCAGTGACAGTGAGAGATCTTGTTTTCCTTGGCACAACATTTTTCTTGAATGCGCTAGGGACATTTGCTTCTTGATCACCTGAACACATATAACCTTTTCCTCTTCCACTTCTGACTAGAGACTCATGTTGCTCTTCTGGTTCCTCAGCAGCTTTTGCTTTCTCACTTTCTGCTTTCTTGGCTCTGTAGTACTTGTATCCTGCTGATTTCTTGAATACATCATTGTACGCGCTTGAGTGGACATTTTCTTCTTGATCACTGAACACATATAACCTTTCCCTCATCCATTCTTGACTAGAGACTCATGTTGTATTCTGGTTCTTCCTCAGCAGCTTTTGATGTTTGTTTTGTCTACTTTCTGACTTTCTTGGCGTCTGTATGGAAAGTGGTCTGGTTGCAGGACTGGATTTCACTTGAATATAGATTCGGAAATCATTTGTGTAATCTGGGTCTATATTCTCCATTTCTAAATTTGTTAGGTTAAATTTGTTAGTGTGTTGTCGAGGTTGGTAAAAGTATGTCTTGACCTTCTGTGTTTGAGTCAAAGTCGTGATCTGCCAAGGCAATACTCTTGTTGCTGAGAGGATAGAAAGTTATCCAATAATAATCTTGGTGAACTGAGACGTGTACATCAACTTAGCCATTTTGTAGATGGCTTTGTTGTAGTTCCTAGTCAAAAACTACGGGCCACTCGGAATTAGTCCCAAATTAAGGATTGCGATAATCTAAATTGGCAGGACCTTTTGGGATTGTGTAACAAGTCCCAATTTTATTTGATGGAATTGGTAAATTGTCTAGCTATTGTCTGCCAGTTTGTGTCTTTTCTAGTTAGACACTTTGTTGAGAAAATTCTAGAACTGAGCTCTCCCATGGTTGACGAAGTCTGGTTTTTGAACAAATGTATGAGTAATTGTAGTCATTATTTGCTTGCGGGGTCTTAATCTTATCATTTGGTAGCGTCTTTGTGAACCCCCCCACCCCCCCCCCCCCCCCCAATGTTAAATCTCCCCCCCCCCCCCCCCCCTAGAATTTGATTTTTCTGTGGGAGGTTAGGTATCATGGTTTATTGGAATATAGGGGTTGGTTGAGGCTATCTGCCCCCCCCCCCCCCCCATCCCCCGCTCCCCCCCCCCAGCCCCCCCCCCTCTCCCCCCCCCCCCCCACCTCCCCCTGCACCCCCCGAAGTAGCTCCACCCCGCATTTAAGAACCCCCCGTTTTGCAACCCTGTTGATCTCCTCCCCGCTTGTGTACTAATTGCCCGAAATCCCCCCCCCCCCGTGAATGTCCGTCGAGCTGTATTGATGGTTCGTGTGAGGTCGATGGTTATCCAAAAAACTAATGTTTACTATTGTATGAATGGTTACGGTTGCATTTAATGAAACGGTCTTGTAAAAGACTTGTGTCCTTGTGGAATTTCCCCCGGTCTGGAGTATTCCAACAACATATGTACTGCTGTAGTTTCGGTGTGGGTGGGATCTCTGTAGCGGACCTCGATGGTTCCTGTTTTGTTGGTGTGCGTTGTCTTCGGTAAGCATCAGAGTTGTTTGCACTTGAATCCAGCTGTGTTACTTCAGATAACATTTTATGCACATGGTTTTGTCGTTGAAAATGTTGGATTCTTTGTGCGAGAATTAAGATTCAAATTTGATTAGTTTCACATGAATCACAAACTTAAGCCATATTATTCTTCAATTGTTCGGTTTTTAATTCTCCCTGTCCTCTTTTATTGAAAGCTTGATTATGGAACGAGCATTTTGTAAAGCTTTTTGTTTTTACTTATGTCTTTTTTCTTTCTCATGTGCCTCTATTCTTGCACTTTTTCTGGAAACAAGGACGTATTGCTCTTTTCTTTTAACATGATAACGATAATTTTTTTATGGTCTGTGTCTCGTTCTGTTTTTGGTTTGTAGCCGATAACATAAGATAAGTTCTAGGTTACTATGTTTACGAATATAGATGGGAGGAATGTTTGAGAATTTCGTGTTCAATTATTATCATGCATGCGAAAGTTGTTCATCTTAACCAACCTTTAGGATGAAATAGCATCTGTGTTGTGGAATACGTGAGATGTGTTCTGTTTTTGGTAAAACTGGTGATTTGTCCGTTTGAATGGAAAGATGGAAATGAATGATGATATGTGGTGTCATTTATTGGAAGTTAATTTGACTTTAAGTCCGGTTGATACATCTGATTGGATAAAGGGTGTATTCAAATTATCCGCCGTTTTAGTGATTACTTGCCCCTGTTTTGCCATCTGGGTTTTTTCTGCAAATTCTTGTCAATTTGATAATTTTCTAAGTTGACTCTAATGAACTGTTTTGTCTGGGTTTTGCTTGTTGATATGGGTTGGGGTGGTGGTTTTTGCTTAGTGTGTTGGAGGTGTATTAATAGATTGTCTAGTTTGTGTGATAATATGTATACTATTGGAATATTTTTTTTGTTGTAGGGATTATTTGATCGATAAGATTAAGGGCTTTTGGCTGGAGTTTTAACCTCTAGGTGGTCTGGGAAGATGGTGTGGGGTTGAATTAGGATAGTGGGGGCGGTGGTTGAGTATGTGCTAACTACTTGATGAACACATGAGCATTAAAATTAATACCCTAGTGCACTATGGTGAAAGTTACGAGATATATATCCAATTATAACACATTTAAATGAGAAAGATAGTTTATATCAGAATACTCTTATATGTAAAACAAATGGTCACTAGGCCGCTAATAAAGGTTGTCTAATACTCTCAAACAGATGTAACCCAAATGATGCTAACATTGTAATAGAATACCCTAGACTGGATGCAACTTAGATCACTTGCACGTCTTTTGATATAGAAATACTTGTTAAACTATGTTTGACATTTTCACAGATAACATATAGAACGTGTATTCAATCATGTGAAAGTACAATATATTTGATATCAAAAGAACTTATAAAGCACGGGATTAAGAAAGTCAAACTTGGTCAACGGTCAACGACAAAGTCAAAGTAAACAGTCAAAGTCCACATACTTGGTCAAAACAAAGTCAACGATTTAATCATCTAAGTTCGAGGTTTTCGAGATTAAATTTACGAGATATGTAAGAATCGTATAAATCCGTTTTTAAACTCATTTAAATAATTTCGTTCATTTTTGAGATTTTGAAAAGCTTTAACACTTTTTGAAAAGTAATTTAAGTTTTAAACTTTTTAATTTTGAACTCATTGAATTATTTAAAAACCTTTTTCTTTTTGATATTTAAAAATTTAAACCTTTAGTGTTTAATAAGAAATGTTTAAAGAATGTCAGCGATTGGTCAACACAAGACGCGAGTCAAACCAAAATCAACCCTGTAACACCTCGAAGTTGGGTCACAGCGGAATAAGGATCTCCGAGGCGTGTTACTTCTTAGATCAATAACACAAGATATATATAGAACGACCAAAAAGTCGTTTTAAAACTGATACATTGGATTTAACAAATATTTGATACAAATAGCCTGAAGCTTTAACTTGTTCCTTATTATTATTACAAAGATACTGGTTCACAACACATGAGTTTCCCAAAACATAATACAACCATATCTTTAGCATGACTTCCCAAAACAAAATCACCAATGTATCCTTGGCACCTTATGCTTACTGATCTCCTGAAAAACATTGCTTTAAAACGTCAACAATAATGTTGGTGAATTCATAGGTTTGATAAATCATAATATGCAGGACCGCAAGACTTTCCCCGTGATAATGCAACACATGCAGACATCACAAAACCCGATTACATTTTCCTAAGCTCATGACACTGAAGCTCGACAATCTTTCTTGCAATAATATATATTGCAATTTCTGCCCGATTAGATGTTCAACCCGAAACATCCCCAAATTCGACATGCTATACGTTCGTTCCCGGTGATAGCTAGTCACCCGAACGGGGAGGTCGTTTCCCCAAATAGATCTATTCATAACATTCGCGCTCACATAATGTAATTAACAACTACATCTATGCAATTGACAGTTCATGATAATGGGCTCAACTTGGGTTATCGCTACTTAGGCAAACATGTAATCAATATAAAATATCCACTTGCGTCCAATTTATAAAACAAAGCATGTTTCCACCCCATAGTTATAAATCATTGAAATCGTAAAAATGTGGGGCTATGAACTCACCTTGAGTTCTGATAATCCAAATATCACAGATAACGCGTCACGCAAATCGTCAGATGCAACCTATTTAATTTAAGGTCGTATAAGTACCATGTACTTCGATTAACTAACATCATATACAGGTCTATGTTAGTTACATCATACTATCGTTCGGGCTATCATAATTAAGAGGTCATGTAGTGAACGTATGAGGAGCTAGGACACTTTAAATCGTAAATCCAGCAACTCGTCGATACGCCACCCCGAAGAGGCCTCATTATGAAACTCCCTAGTAATATAGTACTTTGATAACCACATATAATTCTATATAGTTCAATCACCAACTAATTGTTTTGGTAAAATTGTGGTTAATAAGTAAAAACGTTTATAATTACCGTTGTAGTAAATATAGCATAACTTTTGCGTTTTAAGCCCGATTTTGACGTTTCTTATGCCCACGCTTTCGTATTAGGACGAGTTATCATAATTTGACATTTTCATATTTTTGATCCTCTGATGAACAGTACTTTTTACTGTTCACACCAGTTATAAAGTTATTTTTATAGTTTTAGTTATCGTAAAACCCGTAAACGTCGTATTTTATTCGTTATAGCTCCGTTTTTAGCGATTCTTTCGAGCACGTTCTCGTTAATGAAAATTCTATCAATTTATAAGGTTTACAAAAATAAAGTTTCTGTCATGAATAGTGTTTTTACTGTTCATAGTTTATAAATTTATTTTTATAAACTTTTAATTACCGAAAACCCGCGAAATTCATAACTAATTCGATATTAATTGAAAAATCATGATTCTTATCATTTTGGAATCCTAAAAATATGTATTATTTGTTAAAAATACCAAACTTGCTGTTTTGTATAATATTTATAAAAGTTATTTTATAAACCCGATTAATTAACGTATAACTCGTAATTAGCGTAACTTTTTCGTTATTTATCCGTTTGACAAGTTTCTTACCTTTTCGGAATCGTCATGAGTCGTAGAATATTTATAAAACATAATACCCACTGTTTGGAATCGATTCCAAACAGCCTCTTAAGATCATATATATTTACTTATTTATTAAACTTGTTTTATATACTTTTTAACTAAGTAATTTCCACAAGTTTTTCCCACACTCTTAATATACTATATCATATATTATATATAGTCCATAGTCCAAAATTTGTCCAAGGTGACAAGATTAATAAATCTATAATAACACTTAAAAATCATAACTTCATTAAGTAACCCCTAATTTACTAGTTTATCCATAATCATTTTTATACATAAACCAAGTGTGTACAAGTCCTTATATCAATCCATTTTGTAAAATCTCAATATACCATCCATATAACATGTGTACAAATCCATAAATCATGTTTACAAGAAAATCCACTTTTAAAATGTTAAACATTTCCTAAATGGTGATTTCACTACATAACACATCATATACATAAAAACTCATAAAATGAAAGTATAAAGGTTTATAGAAGACCTTATGATAAATGATGATGATGAAAAATAGGTGTTAAACCCTTTGTAACACCCCCAAAAATCACTTACAACGCAGCGGAATACCAAATGGGGTGTTACTTCGTAATACACAGCAATAGATACAAGAGAACGACCTCTAGGTGTCGTTTGAATAATAACATTTGTTGATTCAATATAAAAATCTGAATTTAATAATCCAAATGTCCCATAATTTGCATCACAATGAAAAGCTTGAATGTAAAGACTCCAATGCACATCAAATAGTCCAAGCATCTAATCCACCTGAGAAAAACATGCTTAAAAGTGTCAACATTAAAGTTGGTGAGTTCATAGATTAGTTTAAAAATGAATGTAATCCACTGTATCATCACAGTACCATGTAAAAATCCCAAAGATTTATAAAGAATGCACGACACATTTTATGTCACCAAAAGTACCCAAATCTTATCCCAAGATTTTTTATAAAAGAAGTTGCATAACACATTTTATAACAAAATTGAGTCCACTAATATAAATTCCGTGACACTTGCCCGCACTATATAAAATTCCGTGCCCGCACTAAAAATTCGTGCCATGTTGGTGAGGCCCTGAAGGTCCCAACGATATATAATCCGAACAGTAAATAACGTTTCGTCCCAAGTGATAGCTAGTCACACCCGAACGGGGGTTGTCAATCCCCAAATACCTATTTTATATCATAATCACGTGGACATACACGCAATAATGTTCCGTATACCAAGAGATCGCTATCACCCAACAAGGGATCCACACCCGAATGAGATCAATATTCATAACATTTCAGCGCTTCACCCACCAAGTGAATTACATCATGACGCTGTGAACTAGACTGTATGTACCCTAATTTGGCAGTGATACACATAAAGCGTATATATACTCCCGTTATCAAGTGTCTCCTCCAAGAACACACCGGGCAGTAATGTAATGCTAATATACTCGTTTACCCGGTTGTCCCCTCCAAGAACACCCGGGCAGTAATTAAAAATAGTACCCACGTTACCAAATGTGTCCCCTCCAAGGACACCCGGCAGTAATTTATTGCTAATCAGTTCAAATCAGCCAAGCGGTAATCCGAATTATTCAAATGTAAAGTATGCATTTGTGACCCAAAAATAAAGACAGATAATGTATCCCATAGCGAGCATGCCAAATAAGTATGTAAAAACCATTTGTAATAAATCAGTAAATGCATTTGTAAACAGAGCATGTTCTCAGACCCCCAAAAATATATGTAAAGCCAGTAAAACAGGGGCTATAAAGTCCCACCTCACCTTGATCAAAATCCTTAAAACCAATCACATGTTTATAAGATAAACCGGTAAGTATAAAGGATTTGTAGACAAGCATGTATCCCCACGAGCGGGTTATAAAGCATTCAAAATATTGAAAAGCGATGCTATGAAACTAACATGATTAAAGACCACGATCTATAATCCAATTAAATCACAACTGAAATCTCAACGATCTCGACCACGGACCTATAATTATGTCCTCTCGATTATAATACACTGTACAAATACCGATCAACGATGCTTACATCGTAACGACGAAATTATACATATTTTTATATGTATGCAGTCATGTATACATGTGATGAGAAATCCACTTGCGCGTCTTTAAACCTTAACCCTTACTATATTTTATGTATATTTACTATTTTTCGTCCAATATAACTTATCTCTAATATTTAAAAAAAGTTACTATTTTTAACCTCCGTTTTTTAGAAACCGAACAGTGAATTTAAATAATTAATTGAAATAATATATTAACCGACCTTTAGTTTTGACCCGCTATATCTCAACTTTTAAAGCAGACAATCCTCGCGGTAAAGTAAAACGTCATTACGAACAACTTTCGTGTTTCGCCGGAAGGCTGAAACGGGCTCGAAAGTGCTCGAATCGTTTAATCAATAGATATGTCAGATTTAATATATTAAAAATAACTTATTTTCTATTAAAGTGTATATTTCGATTTCGTTCCAGTTTCTTCGTTATTGAGAGTTAAAAGTCCCGTTTTATATCAAAACGTCCGTCAAAATATAATTTGTTATATTTTATAAACCAAAGTCTAACTTATCAAAGTCTCGAATTCCGAATCTCATGTTCTATTTTCTGATTTAAATTACTCGTGATATAAAGGCACTAAAGTCCATTTTTAGTCCAATTCTCGTCTCAAATATGTCTAATATCACTTATACATTAATATAAGTCCCGTTTTAATATTTATTTCATATTTTAACTAGACCGCGCAATTTATAATATTTTTCATCACATTATATATAAATCGATTAAATGAAACAATTTATATATTTTCGCGTTAACTAAACTCACTTTATTTCGGTGACAACACACTCAAACGCGACGCACCCCGGCTGTTTTCGCAGCCAAACCCAACAGCCCCCCGGCTGTTAAACCAAACAAACCAAACACGCCCTTTTCTCGGCTGTTTCCCAGCTGTCCCCGAATTATAAACTCACAGCACGCTCGACCCGGAACAGCCAAACGCACCTTGTGCGTGCTTTAAGACCTAAGGCACCCTTGATTCGGTGAATACCACAAGAAACAAACTTCCCCATTTTGTGGGCTTTCTTGACCTGACAAACAACCACCGCAGCCCTATCTCGGGTATAATAAAACCAAACACACCCTGGTTCGTTTTCTACTACACCAAACGGACCCTAGCCGATGCAAAACCCAACGCCCCCTTTATGGTGGCTGTCAAACCCGACAAGCAAACACCCCCGGCTGTCCCGAGCCTAGCCCGACATCCTTCTCCCCCGGCTGTCAACAGCCAAACCCGACGCGAACCAAACCCACCCTCGGGCTGAGACCAAACCCCACGCACCCTCATCTTGTGCTAACCCAAAACCGTACGCACCCTCTCGTGTGGTGGCAAGTCCCGACAGCAACTCACCCTTTTCGGGTGGTTTTATAACCAAACGCACCCTAGTGGGTTAGACCAAACGCGCCCTTGTATTATTGTTAACCCAACCCCGACAGCCCCTCGGCTGTCCCGACTTTTCGACAGCCAAACAAACACACCCTCGCGGTGGTGGGACGAGCATGATGATGATGACGATGGTGATAGCGGGTGGCGGCTGTTATGGTTTCGTGGGGATATAAAACTCGCGGAGAGGAGGCGAGTGATATATGGGGATCGTGGTAATCGCCCACATAGGAGCCTTTTTGGTCTTTCCGAAAAAATCCCGCCGAAAAGATACCGGCGGTGGTGGTGGTTGTCGGTTAGCCCGGCGTGAGGGAGAGAGTTGAGAGAGTGTGTGAGAAATAAGAAGTTGAAATGAGATGAAATGGTATGACAATGATATATATATAAAAATTGAATGACAAGTTTTCAAAAGTTTGGGGTTATAATGATAACATTTTATTATAATTTTTAATAAATAACGTTACGTGACTCATTTGAGCGGCTTAACGGATGATTCAACGCACGAAACTTGCGCCCTTGTTTTTTCGAATCATTTATCTGATAAAACCGAGTATTATTATTTGATAATATAATCGAAATGATATTATAACAATAAATTAAATATCTGTATTACGTTTTGTGAACCGGTTACGTCTTGTCCGCAACAGAATGGATTTAAGCTCGAGCATTTGCGTTATCAACAACGCTTTTAATATTACAATGATGACTAAATTAATTTAAATATTTTAATAAATAAATACTGATAATAAAAATAAATTTAATTGTTTTTGTGTGTCCGCGATTGTATATAGTTCGAATAATGTTAGCGGTGCTGTTTAGTCCCTTTTCGGCTCGGTACCCGGTCACTCTGGCACAACTAAAAAGGTAGTCAGGAATGTCATTCCACACAATTGCTTTAGAGTCCGAGTCGTTAAAACGTGATTTAGATGATCGTTCTATAAGTCAAGCCAGACCCAACAAGTCAAAGATAAATCATCGTCATTCAAAATTCGAGAAAATCTCAGATGTTACACCCCTTGTTTAGCCTTTAAACCCCAAGCTTGCACAATAAATGAAAACCCTGAACTTTTCCAAATAAACCCTAATCTTCCTTTTCTAGATAATACTAAATATGGTTAACCAATGCTTGGCAACCCTTAAATACTTATGAATAGTGTGAAGGTGTGTAAGGTTGTAGAAAATTTGGTATGTGATTATCCAAAGATGTGTTTGTTGTCGTGGCTATAGAGACGACAAAAGGAGGGTTTTTTGCCTTTGATATTTCACACTAAAATTTTTTTTGTTTATGTAGTGGTTATCTTTTCCTATTAGGCATTATATACCTTAGACTAGTCCAGTTACTATTGAAAAGTCAAAACTTAGGCTCCAAGGGTGGTAATTGGTCTAGTACAAATGGATGGATTATGGGGAAAGTTTTTGGTCAAATGTAGCCTAGTCTATGTTGCCATAATTGAGAGATGTAGTTTACAAAGATTTACTAGAAATTTTGGTGGCAAATGCCCCCATTCCATATATATACAAGAAAAAATGAGGGGAAGGGTGAAAAGATATTTGGTCCTTTTATTAGTGTATACTACTTGCATAATTTGAGGTACAAGAAATGTAGATTAAATATAATGTATAAATTAGTTACAATGTAGAGGGGTTTGATTTGAATTCCAATTCATGAATGAATTGATTAAATTTAATAAATACTTGAAGTTTTACATAAACTTTGAGTATTTGGTACAATTGTGGGTATTTGTTGAAGCGTAGATATATTTTTGTGGTTCCGGGTATGCTTAAACGTACTTTATCGCGAAACGTACATAATCCACGTAACCGATAAAAATAAAATAAACAACGACCATAATTATTCTCAAAATAATTATTTAATACTTGATTGATGCCAACGTTTAATGGTTTGATGCCCGTTTACATTGAAAGCTAAATTTTTAGCGTACGCGATTTAACTTAACGTTTACGATTTTAAAGCAAACGCGTACAATACAAAAGGTACATTGTGGATTTATTGACGGCGTCAATGACTTGAAAACACAGGGTGTTATAGTTTAGGCTTCTTAGCATCTCGATCTACGAAATCAAGTTTTCTCTTAGTCTCCTTATTCTTCTTTCTTAGCAAGTCCGCTTCTCTTAACCGAGCCCTACTTAGAAGATCTTCTAAAGTAGTGCATTTGAATGGGGAGATTACTTCTCGAATGTCATCACGTAGCATTCTTTGAAACTTCTCATCCTTAAGCTTTTCATTCCCGCGATACTCGGGAAAATAACAAATTAAATCGTTAAACTTTTTCTACATCTCATTCACCGTCTCATTTGTTTGGGTGGGAGTTTGGAACTCTTCCTGAATTTTATCAACTTCTTCCACCGGTGCATATTCGATAGTAAACATTTCTTTAAATTCCTTCCAAGTATATGTACCTATCCATTCCTTACCCTTTTTATAAACTTTTCCTTCCCACTACATTTTAGCACTATCACAACGGAAGTTTGAGGCGAAGTTAACTTTGTTCTTCTCCTTACAACAACTAGTGCGAAAAGCACCCTCACCTGGCTGACTACCATTAGTAACAAGCAATCGATCAAGCGTCCCATTCAACTTAAGGCACTATCACTTGCCATGAAATACACGGAGGAATGCCATAATCTGGAATCTAGAATCATTCATCATTCCACCCTTCTTAAGCTCTTCTAATTCCTTTCGTATTACTTCTTTAAGATTATTAGTGGTTTGTCTAATGTAGTAAGGCATCACATTCTTGATCGCTTTTCCTACCTGCTTACTTATCATTGCTCTTAAGGCTTTCGTTTCTTCCTCCGTGAACCCTTCGGAGTTGGGGTCCTCAGAACCAGAGGAAGACTTACTTTCACTTTCATCACGAATTGCATCATCTATTAAGACGCTGCTCCCCATGGAGGTGAGAAGCTTTCGGGACTCTCGCCTTATGATTTCAGCAACCATCTTTTCTTTCTGACTAGCAATAAGATTCAAACTATTAAGCATTGCTATACATTTATTAGATTTTACCTTTAACATTTCAGATTTCCACTCTTAATCAAACCTATATGTATAATCCCTACACTTTCGGCTATACATATGTATCGTATTTTTATCACAACGGTGGCCAAGCGTTGTCATAAAAATGCCCTACACATGTATCTTTGAAAGTCGCAAAAACTATACACATACTACCTATCCTTTCTCAAACGCACCTAAAAGTCTAAGTCTAGGGAATCCTAACTTGATCTCCTAGATCTCTTAGACCAAGGCTCTGATACCAAGTTGAAACGCCCCTTAAACGACACAAGAAAAATTTTTGAAAAATTTCTCATAATTTGACTTTATTAACAAACTATATAAAATTGAAGACACACTTTGGAAACAGCAGCATACACAAGCTCAAATACATTTATAAGGAATATATATCACAACCCCAAAGTGAAAACTTAAAGCACAAAAAGGATATAAACCTTCTGTGAACTGTAGTCAATACATCGTATTCAATAGTTAAATACGCCGTATTGACTTAAGAAGCGAATACTCCGTATTCAAAAATATGGATACTCTGTATTCATAGATACGAGCACACTGTATAGACCAAAGTATGAATACGCCGTATTCATTAATTGAATACGTCGTATTACACTTAGACTTGTAATACGCCGTATCAGTGGTCGTATTGCCCAATACGCCGTATACATTAGTTGGTTACGCCGTATTGGTGCCCTGATACAAAACACCTGCAGAATCTGTCAAATTCTGCAAAAACTCAAAATACCAAAAACCCAACTCTCTGTAACAGACCCTAAACACTATGAAAATCTGCAAATATATCAGATTTGCTTAAACCTTAAAGACCAAACAAATTAACCATTACTTTGACAAGTTATCGAGACACACCCCGCATAATCCAAACATCAATTAACCTATTTACTAGTGCCAATTTACATTCGACTTAACAATTCATACTTAACCCATTTCAAAGGTAACCAAAACACATGAAACAACAATAGTTTGACTTTAAAAGGTAAAAGGACCCAAAATAATCATAATTATACCCAAACAAAAGATTGACGCTTTGGGGCTTCAACTTCCTTGGTTCCTTGATCCAAAAGAAATTCTTCTACTACTAAGATCAACTACTTCTTCATCATATCACTAATTCTTCTCCTTACCTTTCTCCACACCACTTGAACCTACAAAAACATTCATCAACTAAACTATAAGCAAAAGCTTAGTAAGTACTTGACCTAAACTACATTCAACATGTTATAGCTAGTAATTAAACTAACCATAACACAACAAGGAGTATATTCATAGCATTTTAACATACCTTTAAACAAGCATAATAATTAAGGTAACATTTACATTCTAGCGTTGGATCCAAGCTAAACAAACATTCATAACTCCATGTACATTACATTACAAACATCATAATTAACATCATGATTTCATTATAAGTTTAGTCAAGATACTTACCTTAATTATGTCTCTAAATTCCTAATTGCACACAAAGCTCGATCCTCCTTAGCTTCCTAGTTGGGGAAAATAATCCTAATCACAACTAACTCATGTTTAGAACCATGAATTATTAACCCTTACTTATTTTACCCAATTCCATAACAAAAACCTTAATTTTCAAATTTAGAATTTACTTACTTGATGTGGGGATGACAATCAAAGACTCCTATTAGCTTAATTACTCTTCCTCCTTGATCAATTTACCAAATTAAGGAAATCCCTAAATTCCCTCTTTTTTTCTTGTTGATATCGACACAGTAACAACACACACACACTCCTGTAATTTTCTGGAACATGGTGGATTTTGCTAATTAGGCTATTTATATTTTTAAGTTTGTCTTATTGGCAAAACTAGTCCTTTTTATTATATTCTTCTTATTTTTGGCACATAACTTTTAAAAACATAACATTATTTATTTTTAACTTATACCTTTCACCATTTTCTATAACTTACCTTCTAAATATGACTACCTATTTCATATTATATAAATAATAACCTTATCGGCAACGGCATTACAAATTAAGTTAAGTTTTCTCCTAATAATTCAACAATTTCACATTAGAGTAAAACATTACACAAAACCGAATACTTTAACATCTTTTCCTTGTGCTAGGAACCATCTGAACCGAGGACCACCTGTGACCAGATAAGTGTACTTCAGTATTATCCCTAGTATTAGCTTTTTTAGAATCCTCAACTTTCTTCTTTTCAGCAACAATACCCTCTTCCCTCAAGTTGCCAGTTACTCCGGTTACCGTAAGGAATGTTTGCCCACACCTTTCTACAAGTGTTAGCCTTTTCCGTGCTCCTTTAACCAATTTGGAGTCAGTGTTTGTATTTTCTTCAAGTTGCTTATCCTCCAACCATCTTTGAGCCACTACAACATCATCGTTACTAACCTGAAAAACCCCAGTTTCACGATTCCCTTGAGCTCCCTATAGTTTCACCTCAAACCAAACACGTTTTTCAACCTGTACTCCATGGACTCCTGTTTCAACACCAAGACCAAGTTGATTGAACCCAACTTGTTTATGACTAAGTTGTTTGAACTCAACTTATTTAGAACCAAGTTGTTTGAATCCAACTTGTTTTAAACCTCCATGCATTTGTACACCAAAAGTCATCACCTTTTACTTCCAAAGTATTATAACATTTCTATTCTGACCCCCAGTCATCCTAACCCAGAAAAACACCATTGATCACCATGATTCTACCCTTCTAAATCTTCACAGTATAACCCTCCTTTTTAAGAGTACCAAATGAAATCAAACTTCTTTTTAACCCTAGAACATACCTGACATCTTCCAGTATAAAGCTTGATCCATCATGCAACTGTATCTTTACTTTTCCTGTCCCTTTGATAGTGCATGTTCTGTTATCACCAAACCGAACTGAACCACAATCAAAAACTTTAAAGTCATACAAGAATTCCCTCATATGTGTCATATGATAAGGCCCACCCGAATCCATTACCAATTCAGTCGTCTCATCATTCCTGACTACCGCCAAGGCTTCTCCAAAGTAGGTCATTACCCTCGTCATCATAAGAATTATGAGAATCCTGATCTAGCAGCTATACACTTCTAGACGAACCCACAGCCGAAGCGCGCCTCCTACTTGACCTCGTTCTTGGACAATCTCTCTTTCAGATGAAACCCTCTGAATTACATATGAAGCACTTAGTTTACCAGTTCCACCCCTTGACTTAAACTGCGAACTTCCACCAGAATGAGCTTTACCTGAATGATCTGACCTTCCCCTTACATATAACCCGTCACCAGCTTCTTCTTTTATGCCTTAAGTTTTTATTTTCAACTCCCTTGAATTTAGAGTCGCCAGAACTAAACTCCATTGTCAAGTAATTTTTCCCAATCCTAAACAACAATGTCTCTACAAATTTTTCATAAGACAATGGCAACGACGTAAGTAACATAAGTGCCCGATCCTCATCCTCAATCTCGATATCAATGTTTGCCAAGTCAAGTATAAACTTATTAAACTCATCTATATGATCACCCAGTTTCGTACCTGGACTCATATAGTATGTGTACAACTTCTTCTTCAGATACAGTCTATTTGCTAAAGACTTAGTCATATACAGACTAGTTAGCTTCGTCCAAATTCCTGCAACATTTTTATATGTGTATTATTTTATATGTTTCCTTGGTAACTTCCCGTAAAACCCGGTCTCCCAAGCATAAAATCAAGGTATTGTATGCCTTCCTTCACAAAGCAGCTTTCACCATGCTTCCAATGTCCGCGGTACAGTCTCAAATGCAGGCATCAATCCTTGTTATACCATTAAAGCATGCATCTTTATTTGCCATAACCCAAAGTCATTCTTCTCTTCGAATTTTTCAATGTCAAACCTAGTTATAGAACTAGCCATTCTTCTTATACCTTTCTAAAAACCTTGTCAAGTTGTTTCTTAACCAACTTTACTGACAAGCCTCACAAGTCGTTGCCGCAATATTCCCCTCGTTGCTAAAAATCCTTCTTGCAAATCGAATTAATTAAAATAACCCTAAAACCTCGATCTTAAACAAGCAACCAAGTCGATAATCTTAAAAACCAAAAACCTCAACTACAAAACTTGTACACAAGAAAAAAAAATAGCAACAAAAAATCCCTTCAGTAAACCTTCACTTTAATCGAATTTTAAAAACAATAAAAACGATTAACCGAATTCACTTTTAATAATCCTATCCTTTCTTGATGAAACAAGAACATTAATTTGCCACCTTGTACTATTTGTCCCATGTTAGATATGATACTAATAACATAATATCAATGTTATGGCACAAACAAAAACCACCACGTCAATCGTTAATCGCTGCTGCTTTCCTAAATTTTCGAAACGACCTCGACACCTCGAATAAACTCAAAACCTCGATCTAGCTCTTGATCTTCGAAGACCACGACTAACCTATGGCTCTGATACCGACTTTGTTTTAACGAATTACGACAACAAACCGAATTTTCGATCGCAAGAACGCTAGATCGCGAGTTTTATCGAGCACAAGTAGAAAACACGAGAGACTACAAAGAACGACAAGAATATACACACGTTAAGAAACCCTCCGTGACCAAACCTTCATTAAATCCCTAATAAAACTATTACAACGAGGAAGAAGAATGAATAACTAGCATCCCCCTCATCTCTATTTATAGGGATGAGGAGGTAGAAAACTTTTCTAAATCAAATAGGAAACTCCTTGCCTTGCAAGGCAAGCTAGACAATTCTTAGTTTTAGTCTAATCCTAATCTATATTACAATGTACACTTAAGTCCCTAAAATATGTTAAGTTTGCTCCTAATATTCCCAGTAATTTTGATGCAATATACCCGTTGTTGTTAATGGACAAAAATCCCACATCGGCAGAATCATAATCTCAAAGTCAACATATAAGTTTGGTGGGTTAGTCCTTCTATCACCAATTGGTTTTAGGATGGAACCTCAGTTAGGTTTATATGTTAGACTTGGTGAGATGTTGGGTTCCAACAATTAGTATTAGAGCCAGGTTGGGCCCAGTGGTGGTGTGGATGGTGTTCCCTCGATTAGACCCTGGTTCGACGGTATTAGTGGATCCCGGTAAACCTTGTAACGAAAAGAAGCCGGTAAAAGGCAGGGTGTTCCGATGGTAAAGGTTGACGGTACAAAAAAGGTGGGATCATAGTTATAGTTGAAGGGGAGGCCCATGGTGGTTTGGGTTTGAGGGGAGGATTGTTGGGTGTGCAAACCCAATCCCATATCGGTAGAATCATAATCTCAAAGTCAACATATTAGCTTGGTAGGCTACTCCTTCTATCATCAATTAGTTTTAGAATGGAACCTCAGTTGGGCTTATATGTTAGACTTTGTGAGATATTGGGCCTAGGATCCCAACAATATTAACACAAGATCATAATCCATATATAGAGGAAGGTTAAAATAAAAAGACAAATATTCGTGAGAAGGATAAAAAGAAATTTATTTTTAAAAAAGTTCTCAAAAAATTCTAAAAAAATTCCATTAAATCAGGTATGTTGGTTGCATACGAAACTTTTGTAAAAGAAGTTTTTTTCTAATTTGAGTTTTATACGTTTTTTAATCAAAAAAAAGAAATCTTGATCACGTTACAAAAAATTTCAACATGTTATAGTATGATACGCAATAAAATTATGATGCAAAACTCAAAAAAGTTGGGTAAAACAAACGCAATTATTGATGGCACAAAAAAACCCGATTTAAATGCACAAAAACGTTATTATCATAAATTTTTTTCGCAAAACTTATCCACTTTTTAGAAAAACTACTTCACAAACTTTTTCATTCACCAACGAAACACGATCTTTGTGAATTTTTTTAGAATTTTTTGAAAACTTTAAAAAAAAATATTTTATTTTACTCTTTCTCACGAATAATTTTTCATTTTTATTTGATCATTAATCTATATATATATATATATATATATATAATAAGTATATATATAAATATATATATATATATATATATATATATATATAGATATATATTATATATATATATAAACATAAATAGTATGATAGAAAGTTTGTGAAAGGATAAGTTATCACAAACAAGTTAGGAGACATTGGATTTACGATGATGTGAAGCAATAACTTAAAGTGTTCTATGTTAATACCTGAAATAACTTGTCCCACATAGATGGAAAGTAAAACTCATCACGCCTTTATAAATCGAAAGTGTGACCATCCAACGAAATCTAATTTAGCTGATCTCCTACAAAAACTTTAGATTTTCTAAGTAAAACATTTGTTTGTTAGGTATTTTTATTTTTTAAATAGAGCATGAACTATTAATGCTGATCATCTTGAAAATGGAGGAATAGGTGCTAATGCTGGCGACAAAACCATAGGTTCAACTTGTGCTAGTTAATCACCCGGTTTGATTGGTAGAAATACAAATTTAACGGGTCTATACGGTTTGGGTCGACAAATGGATTTCCATTATTAGTGTCGTTTTGTCAAGTTAAATTATTATTTATATTTTTGATTGTACGGTTATGAAAAACACGTAATAATTCTTGCTACTCCCCCTTTAAAAAGCAATTAAACGATTTACTTGCCGATTAATGCACTTTTGGTTTCTGGATTATCCGTGATCAGCAATACCGGCTGCATTGAACGAAACAAGCTCGGTGTATGGATCACTATAAAAACCGAGGATCATACTTAAAGTCTCTGCCAAAAACAGAACAACATTCGGCACTTTTGGAGACGACATTTTGGAGGACTCGTCCCGCAAAGTCTGAAAGTTGAACTTTTTGTCGGTTAGCGGCTTTTGACGAGGACATGCGTGTCCTCACCAAAGCCATTGTCGCCCTTCCTCCTTTTTCCTGTAGTAAAATCCCGAAAAATAGATATTCACAGCATGCATTTTGTTAATCCGGTGGTAAACAACTTTTATTCTCAACAATATATTTCTTAACAACATTAACCGCATATGCGAACTAGCTTGATGTCATTAGTATTTCAGTAACGAGTTATGGTGCATCACCAATGGGTCTAGTAAATAACGGATTTGATGCTCAGGACTTCAACTTTTCTAAAGCCGGATTGGATAAAAACTTCTTGTTTCAGGTCCAAATTTACCTTCTTTAGTGGACCACCACTGCCGACCGAGCAACGACGATGACAAACAATCGGTGTTCCATGTTATCAAACAAGTTGTTCCCGATTCTACGTTTCTAATGATTGTATAACAAGAGTTATATTGAGTTTAGTAATCTAAGAACTGTCCCACATGGATACAAAGTAGAAGTTTTAAGACATTTATAAGTCCCTTGTAGGATTAAAATAGAACTTTTTCAATTCAAGCTTACAAAAATTTATTTGCAAGTTTAAGTCGGTGATGTTTTTATTTTATGTTTGTTTCGATGTAATTAACTAAAAATAGAACATATTTGTTATGTCTGTTTGTTTATGCATAATTGTTTAATGAAATATAAACACAATGCAAAATTTTAACCAATGAAGGTAAAGGGATATTAATTCTGTTTGTATGCTTTTTTTCTTCTTATTTATCATGTGTCAATGATTTGAAATGAATATGAATGCTGTTATGAGGGTGTTTGGCATTGTGTTTTGAAAGGGATTATGTGACATGGAATGATTACAAACACATATGGAGCTCGAATAACAATGTCTTACTAGATTTGAAATGAGCAAATTTAAGTTGCTAGTTTAAAACTGCTTATTCAACTCTAAAAAATAAAAAATCCCAAACACTCGCCAAATTTCTTATGTACCGTATAAAAAAGCAATAAGCAGATAAATGGTTTTAATAAGCAATCTCAGACACTACTTCAAAACAAAACTCATTAGCCAAAATTGATTACTCGACCCTTACACTTTGTTCTTAAGTTTTGTTAGTAAATAAAAGTAAAGTAATGTGAAGTAAACATTTTCCTTCCAATTTTGAGAGGATTAGTAATCACACTAACTTTGAGTCTATTTTCTATTCTTTTCCTTCTAAGTGCTACTCGAAAACACAAATTTTTATGATTCTTTTTCATTTTT
Source organism: Tanacetum coccineum (assembly GCA_026074375.1). Classification (NCBI taxonomy): domain Eukaryota; kingdom Viridiplantae; phylum Streptophyta; class Magnoliopsida; order Asterales; family Asteraceae; genus Tanacetum; species Tanacetum coccineum. The sequence goes on along the minus strand of BQNB010005481.1, from coordinate 41,164 downwards.
ATTTTTTATGATTCTTTTTCATTTTTATTTTTTTTGCGTTAAATGTAACTCGAAAACACTGTGTTAGTGTACACTCTAGTGTTATTAGGAGTATATTTTTGGTCCAATATAAATGTATTGTATCTCACAATCAAATTAACACAAGATCATAATTTAATTATTCATATATAATTAAGTAGTTTGATGGATAAAGAAATATTGGGCCTACGCATCTAAAGTTACGACATCCAAGAGTAAAAAGCTATTCCAGACATGACTTTAAAAGTAGTTTTGATGCGGCTACTGCTAAACTGATAAGCCAAGATTGATTACTCAACCCTTAAACAATAGGTGTTGATGCTGGTGGCAAAACCACAGGGTCAACGTGAGCATGGTAATCACCCGCTTTGATCGGTAGGAATACGAACATGGGTTTGCTGTTCGTGTACACAAATGGATTCCCTGGACATAAACAAACATTATCAGTAATAATGTACATGCGTTTCATGCCCAAAAAATCGAGCTTTTTGATTACAACTCGTAAAATATATTGTTATACTAACCGATTAACTTTGTACTTTCTCATATATGCACTTGCGGTTTTTGGATTATCTGTGATCACACCATCGATACCGTTAATGCAATGAATGGAAAAGTTATGTATACGAATAACTATAAGAATCGAGCATCATACTTATAATGTCTCTATCGAGAATCGGAAAAATAGATCTTACTCTCTCAAACGATGAATTTCTAAACTACATTAATGGCATCAATATACTTCTTGATGTCACCACGAGTTTTGTGCGTCACTTGTCACTCTTTAATGCACTATTGATGGTGCTATCTTGTCAATTCTCCCACAATAAGATAAAAAAAAGTTATTTAGACTTTATAACTGCCAAGTATCATTTCTATTTTACCATCAAACAGTGCTCTACAAAAACTTGCTTGTAAAGGTAAATGTTTAATTTTTTTTTATTTTTGTTTGTTTTGATGTAATTCTTTAACTAAAAATATGATCAATCTTAACCATTCAACTTTCTTTTTCTGTTTTAGGAATTGCTCTTCTTCCGGAGCTTTCAGAAGGCTATTAGTTATCACAATCATCGATACTCTGGATTTTCAATAGTATAGTACTCAGTGTCCACTCGACTTGGATCACTAATCCTCTTTCGTGGTCCACTGATCGTGGCAGTTTTGGTGCCAGGGTTACGTTATGGTGGGTGTTCTCTTCACTTTGGAGAGACTTACTTTTGCCAATAAAAAAGAGCTGAGAATAATCTAGATTTGCTTGCTCCATTGTGTTTATTGATGTTTGTTATATATAGCGCTAATTTATATATTCGTCAATATACATATACTGTATCTCACAATCATATCACAAGATCATAATTCATATATAAATAGTTATCAAACAAGTTAGGAGACATTGGGCTGGCGTTGATGAGAAGCAATAACTTGTGACTGTGTTCTATGTTATCAAACTAGATTTCATACCTATACCTCAAATAACTTGTCCCACATGGATAGAAAGTAAAACTTATCATGCCTTTATAAGTCCAGAGTACAACCCTTGAGTTTGGTTCAAATCAATTTATGTTTTACAAAACTTATTTGTAGAGCATGAATTTTTAACTTGACCCTCAAACGGATTTCTTAATTGCATATTTATTTATGTCATAGTAACTGGTTTTTCCTGTACGTAACATGGTGCTGAAGAGTGAAGACTTAAACTTAGCTAACACTACTTTGTTGTCAAATTCGATCAAAACTTGTTGTTACGTGTCCAAATTCGCCTTCTTTAGTGCACTATTAATCATGTAAATGATGACAATGACTTTCTTCGACGTTATGTACACACCGTACACGGCTTGCTGAGATATGATAAAATGTTAATATTAGTGTTAGAAAGTGACTTGACTTTTAGGTTGGTTTCGTAAACTTGGTTTTTGGATAGATATCAGTTTTTGATTTGTTTCCCAATTTGTGTTGGTTTAGAATTTGGTAGTTTTTTGGTCAATGGTTGCCTATAAATAGAGGCCAATGTCATTAGTTTTTTTGTAAACCATTTTGAAATATTATGTTGTACTTTTTAATTTGGAATTAGGGTTTGATACCTTTGAGTTTGATTTTGTAATTTGGTTTGGTATTTGAATAAAGCTTCCGCTTCGTTTGTCCGAATTTATTTGTTCGTTTGGTGCTTTTGATTACGAACAAGTGGTATCAGAGCTAGGTTTGGTTTCGCCATGAAGAAAAAGAAGAAAAAGAAAAGGTAGTTTTGAGGTCAGTTATTGAGATTGCGTTTAGATTTGTTGTTGTGAATGCAAAGTTCGATAGTGATTTATCTGGTTACTCCATACGCTTTGAAATATTGAATCTTTGTTGATCTTAAGTATTTGAATTAGGATTGGAAGTTGGACAATAAATCTTATTACGATAAGTGGGTACGTTAAGAATTATTATCGTATCATAATTTGTTAGCGTTTGAATTATTAAAGTACGTTCGTCCCAAGTTAATTTATTACTGAGTTTGGTTTTGATACGGAAAATACTTTTGAAGTTGGACCGTAATACTTATCAATGAAGGTGGGTCATTAGAATTTGAATTTGGTATTTAGAATTTGGATTTTGAAGATCGATTGTCACTACAAAATAAAAGTCATTTACTTACTAAATGTTTTGCTTACTAATGCGGCAAACAGTCATTTAAACCATTTGTAACATTTGGTGACTAATACTTATTAAAGATAAAAGTAAGCAAAAAAGTTATGTACTTTAAAAAAAAGTTGGGGTATATAATTTTTCTAATGACCTTTTTGCTTACTAAATATAATGTAAGAATAGACTTTTAGTGATCCCTTTATTACTTACTCTTTTCTCTTTAGTGGGAGTTAACAAAATAGCTAATTAGAAATGAGAAAAGAGTAAGTAATAAAGGGATCACTAAAAGTCTATTCTTACACTATATTTAGTAAGCAAAAGGGTCATTAGAAAAATTATATACCCTGACTTTCTTTTTTAAAGGTACATAACTTTTTTGCTTACTTTTATCTTTAATAAGCATTAGTCACCAAATGTTACAAATGGTTTAGGTAACTGTTTTAAGCAAAACCTTTAGTAAGTAAATGACTTTTATTTTGTAGTGGGTGTTTGAAGACTTGGTAATAATCGGGTCGTTTGGAATTTGTTCGATCATTGGAAATTTGTTAGTTTGAAACTTTGGATCTTCGTTCGTCGGGCTTTTGAAGTTAGTTGCTCGAATTTGATTGTCTTTGTTGAAGATCGTTCGAGCCGATTCCTTCGTTTGGTTGACCGAATTTGATTTGTCGGTTAACATTTGATTGTTCTTTTTGAAGTTATCGGTGTTTGCTTTAGATCGAATTTGTTTGGGATTGCTTTTGAGAATCGATCGTTCCTTTTGAGTTAGGCTAGTATCTCTAGCGTTTGGAATCGGAATTTTTGAATTTGGTTTAGAACATTTAAAGGAGTTCAAGTCACCACTACAAGAAACACATCAAATATACACACATTTTATATGAGATGTCCACGCCCAATTCCGTGTAGAAATATTTAAGCCACGCTTTTGAAACCGTGGAGAATATTGGCGTCAATAAAATTATACACAGGAAAAAGCGTGTAGAAATCAAATGAATATCCACAATCCAAATCCACATAATAAAGCGTGGAGAAATAAATATCCACACAAAAAAACGTGGAGAATGTTGGTTCACTTTTTATTTGGTAATTCTTACCCCTGTACATATTTTTTTTAATTCTCACCCCTGTACAAACATATTTTTACATACACACAGAAATTCAACAAAAAAATACCAATTTCTTATAAAGCATAATTTTGCAAATCATGTTCATATCTGATACAAATCATACTTCTGCAGCATACAAGATTTCTAAGTACATAATTCGGCCTACTGATATAAACCAAGTTTACAAAAATTATCTATTAGACGAGACAGAAATTCCATTGAAATCTTCTTGGATCTCTCATCTTCATCAAGCTCCTAAATATAGAGAAAGAACATCAAAAATTAGTTTGTTAAAGAGACTAATTCATCTAGTTCATTTGATACATACGGTACATGAACATTCTGTCTATTGTACACGTTTAAGAATTACAGACCCAAAAACCCAGTCAGAATCAAATTATCCATTTTGACATAGTTTTGAGTTTTGACCCGGATTCAATTTTGACATATCACTCAACACACATAACCAGCCAACTCTATTTGTCATCATGGAATAAAAGAACAAGGGTAAAACAACAACCTAAATGGCTAAATCACTTTCGAAGTAAGATCTTTAACATAAATCGGCAAGACATGTTTTCTTGCTTAAAATCCCAACAGCATAAGATAAAGCCATTAACAGGGAGATTCTACATTCATTTAATTTTTTTCTTCAACACAGTAAAGGACAAAAGTAACCATAATATGACCATAACATTTCACTGTTCATATAATCCTAAAATCAAACATCACCGAGATCATATCAATACGTCTACTAAATTATATCTACTATGTTGAATGTTAATTGTGTTGGATGCATGATGTTCGAGACACAACTGAACAGAAGACTATTACGCTACTCTTGGTGCCTTGGGCTATAATTAATCCTTTTTTCAATTGATAACCAAATGTTATGAAAAAATGTCTTAAAGCAACTATTTTAATCCAGAAAACTGTTCAGTCACAGTATAATCAAATACGTAGTGCTAAAAAACTCTTCCTGTTTACAAACTTGAACCGGAAAACGACTAGGTGCATAAGGGTCGCTAGTAACACTTGGCAAACGGTTAACGTTTATCAACAAGTTGAAGTCTATTTTAGAGCACTACTACTACAAAATGGACTCTCATTTGTTGAAAAGGGTCAAACACGTCTGTTATAGCGTTACTAGTGAGCCTGGTCTAGCAAGTCTTTCGGTAATAAGTTTGAAATAAACGTTTCCAGGTGCACCTTCTATTTACACAACATATGCCTGAACAAGTCGATCAAGATCGAACGTTGCTTCAACACTAAACTCCATAAGTTATGAACCCCCCCCCCAAAAAGCAAGAGACCAAAGTAGAATAAGTAGTCTCCCAACTTAGCGCAACTAGAAAATCGAATAGCAACCAACAAGCCAAAAATCCTGATTGTAGTGTAGACACCTGGGTTACTACGCTTAAGCTTTCACCACACACATGGATATGGGCTCACCAGAACCAAGTAAAAGTAAACCATTTTTTGGTTGCATACATAAATCATCAATTAATGCTATTCACTAGACACAAGATTTTGGATGTAAATAAAGAACGACAAACAAACATAGACAAAATCACGGGGGCTATAATATAACTTCAACCAAAAAAACCAATGTCTAACTTTACATGTTCCAATCTGCTATCTCAAGAGGCCACCAATTGACCTCTACTATACGTCTATACCCCTAAACCCATCTTCTATCTATTTCTTTATCCCCCAAATACTAAGATCATATAATCAAACATCGAACATCATATCAATACGTCTACTCATTCACATCAACATTCACCAAGATCGGATCGATACTACTTTTATACACAATTAGCTATAAACATTCAATCAAGTATATCACATAACTAATTACAGCTAATCTAAACATCTACTAATTAATAGATTAAATGTATAACAACATGCATTCAACTTACTAAATAACTAAAAACTTGTTTTACATCTACTAATTAATAGGATTGGTAGATGAATTTATACCTTCGATGCACAGATTTGTGATTTGTAACTGCAAGCCACGACTTGATCTTCACATAGCGAAAACCGTCAACAAACTACCGCATTAGACTAATGTAGCCATCAGCTATAGAAACTCCGATTAGACTAACAAGCTCCGATTAGACTGTCAAACTCCGATTAGACTATCAAACTCCGCATTAGACTAATGTAACCACCACCTGATTTGTGAAAGTGTTTGTGATTTTAAATCGAGCAGATGGTTTTAAATCAAGTAGGGGTATTTGTGATTTGGGGAAAAAGTGATTTGGAATGTACCGATATAAATGATGGGGAAAAAGTGATCTAGGTATAAAATAAAGTTAGATAATAGTCCATGCTTTTTAATGTGAACTTTTGTTTTTTAATTTTTTTTAATATAAAAATATTGTCCACGCTTTTTATCGTGAACTAATATTATGTACGCATGTGGTTATTTTTGTACACGAATCACACGGACAAGAGACCAATTACCTGAAAACATTGTCCACTGCTAGTTAAACTGTGGCAAAATACGCGTGAAGGGGATTATTTCTTATGTCACATTTTGTTGTAGTGCACGTGGAGATTGTTAAAAGTTGTACTTGAACTTTTGGTTGGTTTCGAAATTTTGGTTTTTGGATAGTAAAAATTTATCAGTTTTTATTTGTTTCCAAATTTGGGTTTAGAATTGGAAAGTATTTTTGGTCATTGGTTGCCTATAAATAGAGGCCAATGTCATTAGTTTTTTTTGTACATTTTGAATATTAGTTTGGTACCTTTTGGAATTAGGGTTTGTTATCTCTGAATTTGATTTTGTAATTTGGTTTGATATTTGAATAAAGCTTCCGCTTCGTTTGTTTGTTCGTTTTGTACTTTAGATTACCAACAATGTCCCGAGGAACCAGCAGATATTCGGAGAGTGAAGACAGCGAGGGAGGTCACTGGAAATCCAAATCAAAGAGGCACAGGTCAAACACCTACGAAGATGATCTCTCTCAGCCTTGGACGTGTGAGGAAAGAAACCCTTTCACACCTCGGATCCGGCATTTTGATTTCCCAAGGACAAGGATGCCTAGCCATGTCAAGACATATGACGGAAGCGGGGATCCGGAAGACCACTTAAAGCTATTCCAGTCTGCTGCAAAAACAGAGAGGTGGGCAATGCCAACGTGGTGCCATATGTTCAACTCAACGCTCACTGGAAACGCTAGGGTCTGGTTCGACAAACTCCCAAAAGAATCCATTGACAACTATGAAGATCTAAGAGCAGCATTCAGGGAAAATTATCTCCAGCAAACAAAACACATAAAGGATCCGGTGGAAATACATCATATCAAGCAAAGATATGGAGAATCTACGGAGGACTTTATGGAAAGATACAAAGCAGAAGTCATGGACGTGAAGGGAGCGCCGTAATGCATGAAGATCTCCGGATTCATGCATGGGATAACCCACCCTGAGCCGATCAAGCGTTTATACGAGAAAATTCCTAGATCAATAGACGAAATGTATAGGGTGACTATGTTTTTTCTGCAAAGGGAAGTCGCCGCATTCAGTCATAGTCGGAAAAAAGCACCCACGCCGTGGAGGCAACCAGAAGGAGGAAGCAAGCCAAACTTCAAAAAGGGTTTTAAAAACAAGCAAAGGTCGGATAGGAAGCCATATAGGTTTTCACTCCTTACGAAAACCCCGAAAGAAATTTTCGCTTTAGAAAAAGGAAAATTCAAGGCCCCACCGCCAATGGTAACTCCTGCGGAAAAAAAGGATCCAAACAAGTACTGTGAATTCCACACCGATACGGGGCATAGTACGGACGAATGCATGCAGCCGAGAAAGCAGATAAAGGAGATGACCAAGTCAGGTAAATTATCGCAATTCATCAAAGAATTAAAACAGAACGACAAGCCAAAGGCACAAAAGAAGGGGGAAACGGCCGAAAAAGACAAACCCCTAGCCATATTGATGATTCAACCATGGGAGAGGGTAGCCAAACAAAGGGTCACCTAGAGCTTCTCTTCGGAGACAGTAATCTCTTTTCCGTCTTTAGGAGAGGAAGATGGAACGAAAGGACCAATGATCATCGAAGCTGAAATAGGAGGGCACTTCGTACACAGGATATACGTGGACGGAGGCGAGGTCCTTCAGCATTATGTACAAAACCTTTGCTTCGTCAGGACTCCGGGCCAGAAAGTAAAAAGCCAGATGATTCACCAGTACACATTCCCTCGTAGGGTCAATGGAGAAAACCATTTGGCCGATAGGCCAGATATCCCTACTAGTAAAGATAGGTGACGAAGAGCATTCCACTTCCGCATGGATGAACTTCATGGTTATCAGGTCACCATCTCAACACAATGGAATAATAGGCAGAACGGGTATAAGAAAGATCCGTGTCGTACCATCCACGGCACACAGAATGTTAAAATTCCTGGTAAAAGGAGGAACGGTAACGATACGAAGCAGCAGAGTCATCCCGATGGAATGTGCAATGATCTCCGGACCTAGCACACAACACCCCGTGACCAGTCAGGTGTTGGAGGAGAAGATAAAAGTGGCCATTCATCCTGAATACCCCGAGCAAACAATAGCCATAGGATCTACCCTAACAGAAAAAGGACGCAAAGAACTATGTGCTTTGCTCAGACAAAACCTGGATGTTTTTGCCTGGAAGCCAGCAGATATGACAGGCGTCCCGCGGCACATGGCGGAGCACCGCCTAAATGTCCGAGAGGGATGCCCACCTGTCAGACAAAAGAAAAGGGGGCAAGCGCCAGAAAGAAATAAAGCGATCCAGGAGGAAGTGGAAAAATTGGTAGATGCCGGAATCATGAAAGAAGTCCACTATCACAGCTGGCTATCCAACCCGGTCATGGTCAAGAAACACGATGGGAGTTGGCGAATGTGTGTGGATTTCAACAAAGATTCTAAACAGCATGCCCCTTCAGGATGGTTATCCCTTACCGGAGATAGATTCGGAAATTAGTTCTCTCTGCGGATACCCTTTTACGTGCTTCCTGGACGCATACAAATGATACCACCAAATCAAAATGGCAGAGGAAGATGAAGAAAAAATAGCATTCATCACGAGCCAAGGGATATTCTGTTACACAAAGATGTTGTTCGAACTAAAGAATGTCGAGGCAACCTATCAACGCTTAGTAGGAAGGGCACCCCAAAAGCAGATCGAACGTAACTGGAAGTATTTGTCGACGACTTGGCATAAAAAGCATACGGAAGAAGAAATTACCGAGGACATAGCAGAAACATTCAAAACTCTGGGCAAATAAATATGAAGCTAATCCAAAAAAGTGCACTTCGGAATGCAGGAGGGATGTTTTTGGGCTACAGTTAACGCTGAGGACTGAAAGTATGCCCAGTTCAGCAGGAGTGGTCCTTAGCCTACCGTCTCCGGGATGCCTTAAGGTGTCAAAAGCTGTAACCGAGTAACTCGCATGTTTAAACAGATTTCTATCAAATCAGCTGAAATAATCATGCCGTTCTTCAAAACCCTGGAAGAAGTGCACAAAGATGAGGCGATTTTCTCCAATGGGGACTCAAAGAAGCCGAAGTAAGCCTTCAATCAGATGAATAAACTCATAGCGGAACTCCCAATGCTGACTGCACCAAAGGAAAAGGAGGAGCTAATCATATACCTAGCCGCGGCCAAGGAAGCTATCAGCGCAGTCTTAATGACCGAAAGGGGAGGCAAGCAATTGCCAGTGTACTTTGTGAGCCGTGCCCTTAGAGGGTGGTGATCAACTACACCCCCATGGAAAAATTGGTATTAGCCTTGCTCAGCGCAAGCAGACGGCTGAAAAGGTATTTTCAGGCACATACAATCGTTGTAATTACAGATCAGCCGATAAAGCAATTATTGTCAAAATCATAAATAAGCGGGAGGATGCTAAAGAAAAAATTTGAGCTAGAAGGATTTGACATCCAATACAGGCCAAGGACATCGATCAAAGGCGTAATTATGGCAGGATTTACTTTTATCGTAAGACGACTGGCATGAAGGAATCTCGGACGAACTCATAGGATGCAGCCAGAAGAATTACCGGAACCATGGACTTTGTTTACAAATGGGTCATCCTGTATAGATGGTTCCGGAGCCGGGCTGATATTGACAAATCCGAAAGGAGTTGAATTCACGTACGCCATGAGGTTTAGGTTTAAGGCTACCAACAATGAAGCTGAGTATGAAGCATTAATAGCCGGTCTCGGGATCGCAAAAACAATATGGGCGTAAAAAACCTCTAAGCAATGTAGACTTCTCGCCTTGTAAGCAAAACCAGGTCAATGCTTTAAGTAGCAAGGTGTAATGGTTGGTTTCAGTACTTGGAAAAAACTAAAAACGCTCTGCAAGTAACTTCAACTAATTCTCCATCAAACACAGCTTTACCGCGGAGCGAGAACAAGAAGGCGAATGCCCTAAGCAAGATTTTTACGTATACAAGCTCGCATACCTCTGTAAGCAAGTAATTATAGAGAATTAGAAGAGATCGGAACTATACATGAGAAGGAGGTCCTCGCTATAGTGGATGAGGAAGGGCAAACATGGATGACACCCATATGCGAATACCTTACAAAGGAAATCCTTCTGGAAGACAAAAAGAAAGCAAGGGTGGTACGTCGCAAGGCATCGGTCACCAATTGTCAAATGGAACTTTATACAAGAAATCTTTCTTGGGGGGACAGTGGGCTTCGGTAGTGCGTCGGACACTTCAAGACAATATGTTCTTAGAGAAATACACGAAGGATCCTGTAGCATGCACTCCGGTCCTAGATCTGTGGTCGCCAAGGCCATCCGGACGGGATATTACTGGCCAAACAATGCCATAGATGCACGAATACTATAAGGGGAAATTACAATGATGCCAAGGTCCATCGTCCCATTCCTAGAAATTCACATCCAAAACTTAACTTCCATTACGTCTCCGTGGCCATTCCATAAATGGGGAATCGACATAGCCGGACCCTTCTCGGAGGGACGAGGCAAGGTCAAGTTCTTGATCGTAGCAATTGACTACTTCACCAAATGGATTGAAGCAAAGCTGTTGCGACTATCACGGGCAATCAAGTGAGAAGTTCGTATTGAGACAATATTGTTTGTAGATTTGGCCTACCAGGGGAAATAGTATCTGATAATGGAAAGCAGTTCCGTGATAACCTATTCAAAGACTGGTGCGAAAAACTGTGTATCCGCCAGTGTTTTGCCTTCGTGAAGCACCCACAAGAAAATGGCTTGGTCGAAAGGGAAAATAGGAGTCTGGGAGAAGGAATTAAAGCTCGATTGGATGAAAGAAGCAAGGATTGGATAGGAGAACTCTCACACGTCCTATGGGCACACCGCACCATGATCAAATCAAGCAATAAAGAGACACCGTTTTTACTTACATACGACATGGAAGCAGTCATACCAGTAGAGATAGGCATGCCAACACTTCGGACTACAGGAAGTGGATCCTGACGGAAGAATGCCAGAAAGCCTTTAGAAATAAATTGGACCTTCATAGAAGACAAAGAAAAAAGAGAACAAGCAGTGATTCAAGAGGAAAAAAGTAAAGCTAAGATGGAAAAGTACTACAACTCTAAAGTCTGAAGCACAAGCTTCAGGCCGGGGGACATGGTCTACCGTAGCAATGATGCAAGCCACGCCAAGGACGGAGGAAAACTTGGCCCTAAATGGGAAGGACCATATGAAGTTACGGAGTCATTAGGAAAGGGAGCCTACAAGCTAAAGATGCAATGGAAAAAATGAAAACTTCCGCGAACATGGAACATCTGTAATCTTAAAAAGTGTTCATATACTTGAAGTGGTAAGCACGACCGGCAGTATGAGGCTCCGGAGGGCAGTATTTTAATTTCTCTTTTAATTTTGTAATGTCTTTTTGAATTTAATGAAAAAAGTGAGATTTGCTACCCTCACCAGTTTTAAAGTCATAAAATTATTATTAATTTGCCAAAGTTATCTATCACTATTAAGACGCGCACGCAAAGAGCCACGCTCCAATAATATTATCCCGGATAATAAAAGGTTGAGCAACCTTAAAATTAGCTTGGGTGTATAAGAGGTATTGCAAACCCGGCACCGGGAGAATAACCCACAAATATTCACAAGACTATCTATTATGAACGTACAACAGTAATAATTAAAAAAGTAGTCATTATTATAACCTGTGAAGATAAAAAGCATTTCCTTGTTATCAAGTCGGACGCACCAAGCATCACATAAAAAACATGTTTACATTGATAAGCTAGAAACCCGCAAAAAAAAAGCCCACACGGCACGGTAAAAAAACAAACGTTCATATTAATAAGGTCGCAAACAGAGATTAGCCACAATCACAGCCAGGCATACAAAAAAGAGGAATACTAACCCATCCCTTCCCACTCGGACACATTCCCGCTGCTTCCTCACCCCGTCCCCTCACCCAAACACCCCTCGCACTGGCACACACATTGCCACCCTCCCAGGTCACCCTGGCATGCGAAATACAAAACCAAACTAAGGCACAACGCTTAAAAGTAGGGATCGGCCAATCCATCACTTCCCAAAGTTCATCTGTGTTCTTCTTATGCATAATCCTCAACTGAGAGAGGGGCCGCGAAACTACTTAGCTTCACCCACCCCAAGTCTGGGAAGACAGAGGCGCGGAGACTATCTCCATCATCAGTTGGCGAAGAGCCGCGGCATGCTTCTTGGCCCCCTCAGCACGAGCATGGACATTCATCAAAGCAAAAGATAGGGAGGTCTCCCGTCGGACCGTTTATTTTTCACCCAGCAGTCATTCTGGCCGCGATCTTGAATTGCGGTAATAGTTGGCATGAGTGCATCAAGGGTAGAGATGTGGCCCCATACTAAGCATCTCTATAACGAATAGTTTTACGGCGAATATGGGGCCCTCACACAAGAAGTCCGCCTTACCATCATGATAGACCGAACCAGAAAAATCTGCACTAGAGGATATACTCTCCACCTCGAAACTATTCATCCCATCCCTACAGCCGCTATCTAACACCCGCTCTTCATCAGACGATCTATGTCACTACAATACATCACGATGTACACATCACCCAAGCGGACTACTCATCGCCCCTCTACTGCGAGACTGTGCTTCATATCTCGACGGCAGCTGACACTATCACCTCTCCGCGCCTTACACCTACTCAATACTCGCCCGCCCTCGGAATCAACCTCCACCGCGCCGTACTGCTCGACACATCAACCTCGGATCTACTCGACTCCTCCCGGTAACCCCATGTCAATGACCCCGCCCTGCCACCCCTCCCACCATGTCTCTCCTCACACCCCTTCTTGCCCCTCTGCACACCCCCATTCACAAGCCATATGAGGCCCCACCGCGCCACCATACACCTCCACTGCCGAGCGGAACACCAACCGATCTCGCCATCACCCCGTACCCAGCCGTGATTCAAGCCCCTATCTTCAAGCAACTTAAAGGAGACCGCACCAGTCTGCCCTACTTGCCCCCTTGGGTCATCCGAAGCCACCTCCTTCTGCGCCCCCCACAACAACGAGTGCCACCCAATAGCGCTAGCGATCAACTATCTTCTCCGAACCGGCCCGGAGACTTCCACCACTCACCTCCCCCCGCGCGTGCCTTCAAGCCTCAGCCATAGGGTTGTACAACTCCTGAGCCTGCTATCCTGCTGAACTTCCCATTTTCTCCTAAATCCCTCCACCACCAAGTATCCTAGTGGCGACATCGCCGAGTGAAGACAGCTACAAAGCAAGAAGAGCGACGATTATAAGAAAGATAGAAAAGAAGAAACAAACCTAGCGCCACGTACCACATCCAAATAAGAGAACACGTACTAAACCCCCCCCGAAAAAACAAAACATAGTAAATAGGATAAATTGGAAGGTGTTGTATACGCATCCTTCAGTCTTTTGAATAAGACAGCGACTGGTGATCTAATGACGCCGTCGCTCTAGAAGTTTGAGTCAGATTGGATGTCTATCTCTAGGAGGCAAGTCTAGTAACGCACGCTGTCTGTGAGTGAACGGAAGATACTTATTAATTTTGTTTATTTTGCCTTTGCACGATGCCACACGACTAGACGAACATTCACTCAGTCGCGCAAGTTTACAGCACGCACTCTCGAATCTGCAGACCTCGGTATCCAGGCTGTCTCCTACCCATCTCTGAGTGAGACGTCAGGTCGATCCAGCTGAAAGATCTGCTCCTAATGCTAATGAGCCTTGGCTACTTGACCGCTTCCGAGGCGAAGAGTTGGTGGGAGTCACCTAGTGGCGAGCAAGTGTACCAATGACTCTTGTTATATGCACGAGTGGTGTGCTGTTAGACCTGCCTGATACGCTGCCTGTAGTTGTCCACTCGCGTGTTGTGCCTCTCGACCTGAGCTGACACCTCGCGGTCAGTAAGTAGGGACTTTCTCGTGTGGTAGGGACGCCAAGGAAGCCATACTCTGCTATCACGGAGGCGGATATTCGTCCCTGCTTGCGCTGACAGATCTCCTATTTTTCGCTTCTTCAGCAGCTGAGACTTCAAAACCCCCCCCCCCTGAGGACCCCATCCGATATCTTTCTCCTCCAATATACTATACACGGTGCTCGCGCTCTAATTAGCTAACTTGAGTTTTTTTTTTAGCTCCATAACTCCTGACTCCGTACGGGACCTCACCTCACTGAACCAAGGGAATATTTGCCGTGCATGCCCTACACTTAAAAAACTCCGTATATATTTGGATCAAGTTCCAGGAATGCGAGAGAGATTGGCCTGTGTATTCTGTTCTGCGTGCATTCTTGACTTGCGTATAGATGTAAGTTTTGAATTTTTATAGTCCCTGCAGAGATTTTATAAAGGGAGGAGCAATACATTGATTATTTTAACTTCACTAATATATGCAGTCTGGGTTTCATGATATTAATAAGTAGAGTGCAATTTAGTATGTGATTAATGCATACTTACGAAAGCATTTCCTAACCACATATAGTTTTTTCCTATTATTTTTTGAGGCAAGAGCTAGACAGCAGCATAGCCGAGAAGTAGATACAGCAAACCAACATATACTAGATGTGCTTAAGTATAACTGGATTCTTTAGGCGCTTCATGAGGTAGGCAACTAGTACTTGAGTCTACCAGGGTCGTTGTTTTTATTTTTGTTTTATTTCCATTTGGTAAGGCAGTGATAAAAAAAAAGAAATAATAAAAAAAATGGAAAAAAGGGGTAATAAGATGGATCAGGGATAAATGGAAGTGGAGTATTGTTATATAGCTTAGTGACGGAAGTGTATTATAGGAAATGAATTATAAATTTTTATAAATAATATATATTATTTGGTTTAGACATGTGCCCAGTGCTTCTACGTCTACTCAATTCAAATATTTCCCATAGTTATAACAAATCATTGGTTAATATGTTTCCACTAGAATAAGGGACATACGCCCCCCCCCCCTCCCAGTAATGTCCATAAACACCATAAATCCATGCATAAGAACAACTCAACTATCGCCTCGGGAATAAGTAAATAGGGTATGAAGGACCGTCGGTCCTAATTAAATTAGGGTCACGCGCGTCAATTTAATCAGTAATTTGTTTAAACGAAAAAAGGTAAAAAACAGCAAAATGCTGCAATATGATAGAACATAGGAAAAGTATTGAAGAAAAGAGAAAAGTTCGAGAGAATAAAATGTGGAATGATATCATCAGTACCTTAACGAATTCAACCCTCAAAACTCAAGTTAAGGGAAAATAGGTAAATCTTAGAAAAAAAAAAGACACCACAATTAATAACTAAAGAAAAAATTAGAATCTATAAGAAAAACCAGAAGAATGGATCCATGACTGTTCCGATGAATTTCAACCCAATTTCGCTCGTAACAAGGTAAATTGTACAGGGAGTGCAAGGTGCTTTGGCTAGGTGAAGATTGAAAAGGTTTGTTTGGTATACGAACACCCCATACATACCAGCTCGAATTTTTGTCTAACCCCCAATAACCAAAGCCCACCACACATCCCACGAAAGGGCAAGCACGGGCTACCTCCAGAGCCTAAGACAACGGTTCTCCACAAAAAACCCGGACAATGCTATCATGCCACACGCCTATGGCAGGTAAGTATTATTAGTTTCACAATTAGTTTAGTAAAGTACTGTAGTAAGTAACTACCGGGGAGGGCACCCACTCCAATATGTGATTAGAGCTCTTTCGCTAAGACTTGTAAAGGCCTTTTGTGTCAAGGTAAACAACAACTCAACGAATTAGGAAAAAAGAAAAAATGGCGATGCAGATATAATTCAGGAAAAGTTACTTCAAGGATAATGATTCATGCGTTTTTGTGTGGGATTGTATATTCATACCTTCCCACGTAGTATAGGATCTGGAAGGCTCTCGCCGACTCTGGGCAGAGTGCAGGTCGTAATTTTTAAAATCCACCCAAAAACTTTTACTTCTTGAGGTGGGGAGGGTGTACGGCAACAAAGGGCAGTAGCAGAGTTAGCAGATGTTCCCGGGCCCCAACCACAACCTCGGAGGCCCTTTTCCTTTGCCGACCAATATATCTGCTCCAAAACCGTGTTCAAGATGTTTTCCAATGGTACCGGAAGCGAGGGAAGCAAAGGAAAGGGGATAAACTAAAAATAAATAGGGTTAAAATATCTAGGGGGTTGAGGTAAATAGTTGGGGGGTGTTGTGTGGGTGTGTGGTGTGGTGGGGGGAGGGGGGGCCATCCTCAAACTTCTATCAGCTAGGAAAGAACCTCGGCCATTGTTTGAGTCAGCTCTAGTCTTTTCATATTTTTCAATGGCTTTGGCCACACGCTTTTCCACTATCTTCCTAACAGATTTCTTCTTAAATCTCCTGGGCGGCATGATTCTGGCAACACAAGTACACAATTCGTTGAGAATTTGTAAAGGTATGCAGAGTCATGGCACATGGTAAATAATGGAGAATGATATAAATAATCATAAATTAATCAGGATAGTCGATATTTATATAATTGATCGATAGAAATAGATATTGATATGTCAAAAGATAGACGTAAGAGATCGAATTTAAACCAAGTATTATATATCTAAGATTATATATAATGCAATAATGACAATCGGAAAAGTAAGTAAGGATCAGGGAATACGCGCGCGTGGATATCAGATAGCGATGAAGGATTCTGTATTTAAAAATGAAAGAAAAGAAAACCTTTAAACTTTGTGGTTATAGACTAGGTTTTGAAAATGACCCAGTTCCCTATAACCTTGGCTCTGGTACCATCTGTAACACCCCCAAAATCAGGTAGCAGCGGAATGGTAACAATGGGGTGCTACGTCAAAGTACAACAATCAAGATATAGGAAACGACCTTAAATGGACGTTTTAAGATAAGATTTCATTCGATGCCATAGCAAAATATCAGAGTTCATACATTAGGTCCCATATGTTTTAAAAGTCATAAACATTTCAAGTACATATTTAATTAAACAAAAGCTTCATAATACCAAAAGATGACTTAAGTTTTTAAAGATAATAAAAGTTGCATTGAATATAGATAAAACACAGAATCCGTCTTCATTGATATCCGCCACGGCTCCCCTCCAATCTTCATACCCTAGGACCTGAAATTACATGCTAAAAGTCAACACAAAGGTTGAGTGAAATCATAGGTTTATCGGTAAAAAGGGTGGACCACAAGATCGAAGTAATAGTAGACTCTGAAACACATTCAGTAGTCCAAAACGTTTATTATTGCACTAAGCTCATGACCCCGAAGCCTTAACTAGATTTGTGCCCCAATCAGAATATAGGATGCTTGCCAACAACCTAACACCTCTCAATGTTAAATGCACCTTGATCAAACTAGTGACCCAAGGAAAGGTGGGGATTGTCAGTCCCGATAGATCTATCCACAACACTCGCGCTTACTACAATAGCAATTAACGGTTCATGATAAATAGGGACTTCACGGCAATAAGGTAACTTAGCAATAATATTCAGGCAGTAATCTGGATAGCATACACTTTGTAAACACTTTGAAAACACTTAGAAAAACACTTGTGTCCAATAGTAAAACAAGCAATGTAATTCACCCCGTAGATTTTGTAAAACAATCACGTAGTAAAAAGGGGGCTATGAACTCACCTCGAGTGAATGGTAATCAACAAGTATTCACAATAGAAAAATGCGTCACGAAGGAATCCGAAGGCAACCTAATCCAATATAGGTCGTATAAGTACTAAACACTTTGATTATTTATAGGTCGTATAGCTCATCATACTATCGTTCGGGCTATCATAATTAAGAGGTCATGTAGTGACGTATGAGGAGCTAGGACACTTTAAATCGTAAATCCAACAACTCGTCGATACGCCACCCCGAAGAGGCCTCATTATGAAACTCCCTAGTAATATAGTACTTTGATTAACTAATACCACATATAATTCTATATAGCTACATCACCATCTAATCGTTTTAGTGAAATCATATTTATAATGTAAAAACGTTTATAAGTACACTTTAGTAAAATTGGCGTAACTTTCTCGTTTTTAGTCCGTTTATTTTGTTTCGTATGTCCACGCCTTCGTATTAAGACGAGTTATCAAAATATTATATTTTTAAAATTTGAATTTTTCTGATGAATAGTGATTTTACTGTTCATAACAATTATATATTTATTTTTATAGATTTAGTTATCGTAAATCTCGTAAATGTCGTAACTTATTCGTTTTAACTCCGTTTTTAGCGATTCTTTCGAGTACGTCTTCGTATTTAAAAGTTCTATTTATTTATGATGTTTTTCCAAAAATAAAGTCCCTGATGAACAGTAACTTTTTATAAAATTATTTTTATAAAAGTATTAATTATCGTAAACTTGTAATCGTCGTATCTTTTTCGTTATAAATCGGTTTTTCGAGTTTCTTATCATCCCACGATCCTTGGGACATGTAGTATCTTATTAATTCATTAAAATAGAGGTTTAAATTTTCGAATTCAACAGCTTAAAGGTTTTTCTCAAAATGTGTTTAAAAAGCGTTTTTTATAACTTTTAGCTTAACCACTTTATTACAAGTCCATTTGTCCATGATTTATTCAACTCATTGATACAACATGAATAGTGTCAAAATTATAATCACCTAGCAAAAATTATGTATTACATGTTTAAAAAGTAACCTAATGGTGATTTCACTACATAGAACTTATATACACATAAAATGATAAATGTAAAGACATAAAGGGTTTTAGATAACCTTATGGTGATGTATGATGATGAGAAATATGTTCTAAACCCTTGTTTAGATTATAAACCAAAGCTTGCACAATCAAAGAAACCCTAAACCCTAATCTTCCATTTTTCTTGCTTAACACTTGTAAAGACTTAACCAAGCCTTCAAATCTTCTTAGGACATCTTAGATATGTTGTAGGAATGTATGTAAATGTGTTAAATAAGATTTGGTATGGATTTGGTGTTGGTCTTGTGGTTGCCGTGAGCTAGAGAGGAGGGGGAAGAAAGATTTTGTGTGTTTTACACCTTGTAAGTGAGAAGTGTGTGTGTATTTCACTAGTAAAGGCCTTATATACTCTAATGACTAGTCAAAGACAAGATGATGATTTCTAGGGAAAGTTTGGTCAAAAGTATAGGAAGTATATGAAGTATGGCTTGATTTAATGTGTAGAGATGTATATGACCTTAGGTATGGTTTATAAGTCCTTATGTTCCCTAAAGTGTGAATCATCCCATGAAATTATGGAGGAAATATCTAGCTAGCTAAAAGAAAGTATTATACTTGAAAAAAATGAAAGTATAATGTTATAATATAAAGTGTAAGTTGTAGATTTAATTTAGAAAGTATACTTGTAAATTGAATAGGTCTTGCATTATTTAGTATATATGAGGCGTCCCATTTGATAAGTGGGGTAAAAGTTTTATAAACTTTGATCATTGAAAATAAAAATAAGTATTTGTTGAAGCGTAAATTAATTATGGTGGTTCCGGGTATGCCTAAACGTACTTTTATCGCGAAACGTAAACAATTTCGTGTAAAAATTAAAATAAATATAAAAAGTTGATTATTACTTTCGTAAAATAATATATTGCTTGCTTGACGAAAACTTTAATTCGTTTGGTGTCCGTTTACGTTAAATGTTGATTTTTAACTTAGGCGATTTAACTTTAACTATTAAAAATTTATGTAAGCGATGCGAGAATAGAAATAAAATAGTGGATAAATAGCATGTTAATGACTGAAAATCGATTGTACACATGATTACCTCTGATGAAGCCCTGCGGGAATACTGCAACATAATCTACCATCAGATTCTGCCAATCATAGCTGAGAAAATGCACCAAGTGAAGGTGCAACAAGAGAAGCTTAAAGCAGTGATAGCTTGTCTCAATTTCGAGGAAGCCTCACATCATTCTGAGTCAGGAACACCAATCAAAAGAAGGGGTCAATGAAAGGCTCGGACCAAGACATGTCCGTAGCCAATCCGGAAGTCCTGGGCCAAAGCGTGACCGCTCCGAATCACCTAAGAAAAAGGGTCCGGAAAGAAAAACGGTGTTCAGGAGGTTGGAAAAAGGTGTATTCCACAGGCTTGGAGACAAGGGAAAGAGTGTATCCGTACACTCAGACGACTCGAGGCGTTGGTCACACCATAGTAGCCGCAGAGGCACCGAAAGTTATCACCAAAACTCTTGCTCAAATGCAACGGACTCCGCTTCCGAGAGGCGTTATAACAAGAGAGCATCCTCGAGAAGAACAGAGGAGTTGTCAGAAAGTGAAGGCAGTGCAGGAGGACATTGGAAATCAAAACCAAAATGGAAAAAGTCGAGCGTTGAGGACGATTTATCCAAACCATGGGTATGCGAAGAGATAGACCCTTTCACTCCCCGGATCCGCTATTTTGATTTTCCAAAGACCCGAATGCCTAGTCACATCAAAACATATGATGGAAGCGAAGACCCAGAAGATCACTTTAAAATTTTCCAGTCAGCTGCCAAGACGGAACGATGGGCAATGCCAACGTGGTGTCACATGTTCAATTCCACACTCATTGGGAATGCTAAAGTATGGTTTGATGAACTTCCTAAAGAAACAATTGACAGCTATGATGACTTAAAGAAAGCATTTTTAGAAAAGTACCTCCAGCAGAAGAAATGCATGAAAGACCCTGCCGAAATTCACAAGATCATACAGAGAGACGGGGAATCTACAGAAGAGTTAGTGTGGAGATAAAAAATTGAATGCAGGGACGTGAAGGGAACTTCAGAATATATGAAAATCTCCGGATTCATGCACGGAATCACCAATCCCGAGCTAATCAAGCGACTACATGACAAAATTCCCAAGTCAGTAGACGAAATAATGAGGGTAACTACAACATTCCTTCGAGGAGAGGTGACAGTCTCTGACCGTGAACGGAAGAAGTCATTCTCGTCATGGAAACAACAAGAAGCTAACCAAAAGCAACATTTCAAAAAAGGAGGCTTCCGGAACCAACAAAATTCGGAAAGGAAGCAAGATCGGTTTACACTACTCACAAAAAATCCCAAAGAAATTTTTGCTTTAGACAAAGGAAGATTCAAAGCTCTGCCACCAATGACAACCCCGGTTGAGAAACAGAACCATGCAAAATTTTACGAGTTTCATGGTGAAGTAGGGCATAACACAGACGAATGTATGCACATAAGGAAACAGATTAAAGAAATGCTCAAGGAAGGAAAGCTGTCACACTTGATCAAAGAGCTCAAACAGAACAACGAAAAGGAGCAGCCTAAGGTGACAAAGAAAGAAGAAACTTCCGGGAAAGATAAAGCGTTAGCTATCCTAATGGTTCAACCTTGGGAAAGGGTGGCTAGACAAAGGATTACACAGAGCTTCTCTCTTAATCCATAAATCTTTTTTCCACCCTTAGGGGAAGATGAAGGAACGGAAGATCTAATGATCATCGAGGCGGAAATAGGAGGCCACTGTATACACCGTATGTACGTGGACGACGGATTAGCCTCAGAAATTCTATATGAGCATTGCTTTAGCCGACTCCATCCGTAAATAAAAAACCAATTGATGTTGGCCACTACCCCTTTGATTGGATTTAGTGGCGAGGTAATATGGCCAATAGGGCAAATACAGCTACTAGTTAAAATTGGAGATGAAGAACACTCCGCTTCGGCTTGGATAAACTTCGTGGTTGTAAGATCACCATCTCCATACAATGGGATTATTGGAAGACTAGGAGTCAGAAAATTACTAGCAGTTCCGTCGACAGCTCACAGAATGCTAAAGATCCCGGTAGAAGGAGGAGTAATTACCCTAAAAAGTAGCAAGTTGGTCCCGCTGGAATGCGCGATGGTCTCCTGACCTGAAGGGACCCCATCAGCTACCAAGCCAATAATAGAAGAAAGAGTGATCAAGGTGGCAATAAATCCAGAATATCCGGAACAAACAGTAATGATTGGCTCCACTCTCACAGAGGAAGGCCGCAACAAGCTGTGCAGTCTACTCCAGCGTAACTTGGACATTTTTGCCTAGAAGCCTGCGGATATGACGGGCGTTTTAAGGATTGCAGAACACCGCCTAAACGTGGGGGAGGGATGCTCTCCAGTTAGACAAAAGAAACGAGGACAAGCAGCCGATAGAAACCATACAATACAAGAAGAAGTAGGGAAACTCGTGGAGGCAGGAATAATGAGGAAAGTACACTACCATGACTGGCTGTCTAACCCAGTAATTGTAAAAAGCATAATGACAGTTGGAGGATGTGCGTTGATTTCAAAGATCTAAACAAAGCGTGCCCAAAAGACGGTTATCCGCTACTGGAAATAGACTGGAAGGTGGAATCCTTGTGCGGATTCCCTTTTAAATGCTTTTTAGACGCATACAAAGGATATCATCAAATACAAATGGCAAAGGAAGACGAAGAAAAAACCACATTCATCACAAGCCAGGGAATATTATGCTATACACAAATGCCTTTTGGTCTAAGGAATGCTGGAGCAACCTATTAACGTCTGGTGGATAAAGCGTTTCATAAACAGATTGACAGAAATCTGGAAGTATACGTGGACGACCTTGTTATCAAAAGCCGCACGGAAGATGAGATAGTAAAAGACATAGAAGAAACATCTAAAACTCTAAGGGAAATTAACATGAAACTAAACCTTAAAAAGTGTACTTTTGGGGTAGAAGAAGGAATGTTCCTAGGGTACAAAGTCAATGCTAAGGGGTTGAAAGTATGCCCAGATAAGGTGGATGCTGTGCTAAGTCTCCCATCCCTAAAATACCTAAACGATGTGCAAAAGTTAAATGGAAAACTCGCAAGCCTAAATAGATTCTTGGCCAAATCAGCAGAGAAATCATATTCGTTCTTTAAAACTTTGAAAAAAATGCATGAAGAAAAGTGATTTCCATTGGACCACTGAAGCTAAAGAGGCATTTAAGCAAATGAAGCAGCTAATAGCCGAGCTCCCTATGCTAACGGCGCCAATGGAAAAAGAAGAGCTTATTGTCTACTTGGCCGTAGCAAGAGAGACGATAAGCGCGGTCCTAATGACGGAAAGGGAAGCTAAACAAATGCCCATCTACTTTGTCAGCAGGGCATTGAGAGGTCCGGAACTAAACTATACGTCAATTGAAAAGTTAGTATTGGCCTTAGTACATGCTAGTAAGCACTTAAAAAGGTAATTTCAAGCACATCCAATTATAGTAATCACGGACCAACCTATACAGCAGACATTATCAAGACCGGAAGTAGCCGGAAGGCTACAGAAGTGGAGTATTAAATTAGGAGAATATGCAATACATTACAGACCTAGAGTATCAGTCAAAGGACAAATATTAGCAGACTTTATAGTCGAAAGACCAAAAGAGGACTCTTCGGATACTCCGATGGAAGTGGAAGAAAATCTCTCTGAACCATGGATTTTGTTTACGGACGGATCCTCCTACACAGATGGTTCTGGAGCAGGACTAATACTCACAAACCCAGAAGGGATGGAGTTCACTTATGCCTTAAGGTTCAGGTTTGATGCAACAAACAACGAAGCATAATATGAAGCTTTGATTGTTGGGCTAAGGATAGCGGAAGAAATGGGTGTGAAAAACCGTCAAGAAAATGTGGATTCACGTTTAGTGGTCAATCAAGTGAACGGAACGTATGTTGCAAAAGAGGCTGACATGATCCGTTACCTAGAAAAAGTAAAAGCACTTACAGGCAGCTTCAAGGCGTTCACAATTAAATAAACCCCTAGAAGCGAAAACAAAAAAGCTAATGCTCTAAGCAAAATAGCTTCCATAAGCTTTGCGCACCTAAGTAAGCAAGTACTGGTCGAAGAATTAAAAGAAAAGTCCATCAGTGAAGTAGAAGTATTGGCGGTGGTAGAAGAAGAAGGAGATACATGGATGACTCCTATCTTCAAATACCTTATGGAGGAAACTCTACCAACGAATATGAAGAAAGTAAGGGCAATAAGACGCAAGTCATGGCGGTTTGCCATTATTAATGGGATCCTCTATAAGAAATCTTTTCTCGGCCTATGGCTAAGGTGTGTAGGGCCACTTTAAGCCAACTATGTTCTAAGAGAGATACATGAAGGATCTTGTAGCATGCATTCAGGCACACGCTTCGTCGTGGCTAAAGCCTTGCGGACCGGTTATTATTGGCCTACCATGCAAAAAGACGCAAGGACACTAATAAGAGCATGTCAAGACTGTCAAGTTCATAAACCCGTCCCAAGGAATCCGCAGCAGAAGCTAACCCCAATTACGTCTCCATGGCCATTTTACAAGTGGGGAATTAACATAGCCATACCTTTTCCGGAAGGCCCAGGGAAAGTCAAATTCTTAATAGTAGCCATGGATTACTTCACAAAATGGATTGAAGCAAAACCAGTCGCGACTATCACTGTCAATCATATCAAAAAATTTATGTGGGACAACATTGTCTGCTGGTTCGGAATCCCTGGAGAGATTATCTCAGATAATGGAAAACAGTTTCAAGACGATCCATTTAAGGATTGGTGCAAAAAACTATGTATCTATCAACATTTTGCCTCTGTCAAACATCCGCAGACCAATGGACTCGTAGAAAGAGAAAATCATAGCTTAGGCGATGGAATAAAAGCAAGGTTAGATGCAAGGAGCAAGAACTGGATGGAAGAACTTCCTCATGTTCTATGAACACACCGCACAACGATAAAATCTAGCAACGAAGACACCATGTTCTCATTAACGTACAGAACAGAGGCAATCATCCCAGCAGAAATTGGCATGCCTACACTCAGAACAGCGGAAGTGGACCTGGTACAGAACAATGAAGCTTTGGAAATCAACCTGGATCTCTTGGAAGAAAGGAGAGAAGAAGCAGCAATACGTGAAGCTAAGAGTAAAGCAAAAATGGAAAAATTCTATAACGCAAAAGTTCGAAATACAAGTTTCAAACCAGGAGACCTTGTATACCGCAACAACGATGCAAGCCAAGCAAAAGACACAAGGAAGCTAGGCCCCAAATAGGAAGGACCGTACGAGGTAACAAAAGCACTTGGAAAGGGAGCATATAAGTTAAGAGACCGTGACGGAAAGCAACTACAGCGGACTTGGAATGCCAACAACCTCAAGAAATGTTATGTTCACGCAATGTAAGGAAACTCACCCATGCGGACTCCGCAGTAGGGATAATGCATTTCAGTTACCTTATTTTAATGTCTTTTAAAATTTCAATAAAAGTGAAGCCTAGATACCTTCATAAATTTTACTTTAAATCTTGTCTGTTCTTTACTTTGCAAAGTTATTCTTTATGTGATTAAGACGCGCACGCAATAGGGCACGACCCAATCAATGTTATTCCGCATAACAAAAGGATGAATAACCTCAAAATTCACTCAATTATACATAAGAGGTATTGCAAACCCGGT
The DNA here is from genome assembly GCA_026074375.1 of Tanacetum coccineum. Classification (NCBI taxonomy): domain Eukaryota; kingdom Viridiplantae; phylum Streptophyta; class Magnoliopsida; order Asterales; family Asteraceae; genus Tanacetum; species Tanacetum coccineum. The sequence goes on along the minus strand of BQNB010005481.1, from coordinate 15,551 downwards.
ATAGGGAGAATAACCCAACAATATTCAAACAAAGACTATCAGGATAAACATATCGCCATGATATTAAAATGATAGCGGAACCATATTAAGCATTAAAATATTGAAAATTATACAAAGTACATTTTACCGCAACAAAAAGGTCACAAACGACCGTGGTACCTAACGGATAAAAACTGTTAGAAATATTGAATACATGCAAAAGACCGTAACAATGTCACACCCCCAGACGGGGCCTGGACGGAATACGTGTTCGAGGGCGTGACATCATAATATATATCATACAAAGCACGAGAGAACAACCACTAATGGACATTTTGAAAATCATAACTCGTTGCATTGTTTTAAAATAGATAAGTTTTACAAGATTCAAAGGAAAGTAAACATTTGCGGAAGCATAAGTAAAATGTAGCGGAAGCATAATTTAATTTTTCAAAAGACAACGAGTATGAATGAGAAATAAAGTCTTGATAAATGGTATCATATAGCACGTAGACTCCACATAGCACGTCAAAGAAGTCCAAAGCTAATCACCTGAGAAAAACATGCTAAAAACGGTCAACATAAAGTTGAGTGAATTCATAGGTTTAAATAAAACATTTATGAGGATCAAAAACGTTTAGTGAATACTGCCTTACTCGCAGATTCATAAAAAAGTATTTAGTAATCAGAAGCGTTCAACCAAAGTAGTGTGGACCACAAGTTTCCAAAACGTATGCAACAGTTATAACTGATACAACTTCACATAAAAAGATATATACGTTGCGCTAAGCTCATGACACCGAAGCTAATAACGGAAGTAGCATATAACATGCCAAGTAATTACTTGCCCTTACAGGTGTCCGACCAAAGACCATCTAACCAGATTCGATGTGACATATATCCGTTTGTTCTTGGCAAACTCGAACAGTAAGTGCTTCTTACCCGGATAGGGATAATTAGTCCCAATAGATCTATTTATTCACTCGCGCTCACTTAACCAACAGGACGGTTACAGTAATTAATGGTTCATGATATTTCGGGCAATAGTGGTCTAAACGCTACTTAGGCAACACGTAAACAGGGAGAGTAAATCAAGATACTCGTGTCTATAGTAAAAACAACCAACGTTTTTGTAAAAGCTTAAAGTACTTATATCCATAAGTAAAAACAAGTGTGATATCAATCATGTAACAAATTTGTAATCAACGTATACGAGTTTGAAATTCAGTAGTGTAAACGAGTTTGTAAATTAGCATGTTTCTCACCGCAAAAGTTATAAGGTAAATTCAAAACGAGTAAAAAGTGGGGCTATGAACTAACCTTAAAGTTTCAGAACAATTAGCAGAAATGCAAATAATAAGCAAAGCACGACGAAAATCAAAACGGCTCGACCAGAAGATGCGGCTTAAGTTAATGGCTAAGTCCCACAAGCTTAGGATGATGAATTGGGTTTTTCGATGGATGAGTACATCAACGCGACACGTTGATAAAGGATTGAGGTTTCAAGTTGTTAGAGTTTGGTGGTTGGTTAAATAAAATAAATCGAAAGGCAAACACAAAGTATGTAATATATTCCGTATATATTACATATGAAAAAGAAACAATTATATAATTCCTATGATGAATTATATAGTAAAGACAAACAACCAAAAGAATAAGTCGCAATATATAATATTTTACAAGTATTATATAAGAAACGTAAGAAAAATAATTGGAACCAAATAATTCAACCCGTGTTTGAAATCACCAAGTAAATTAATAAAGAGTTCTCGTTTAGAAGTAAATACACGTTTTAAAGTTACGAATTTAATAAATGACGATTTTAAAGTTTTTACAAAACTTATTATTTTATCTATTAGTCGAGAATTATAAAATAATATTTTATAATTTAGTATTTCGTCACGCGTTTTAACTAAACTAGTTGCCTCGTTAGTAAAAGTATAATTTTCGTTTGTTTGTCGGGTTATTGTGAAATTACAATTTAATACTCTTATAAACTATATAACTTAATCCTTTTTATCGGGTTTCCAAGATAATAAAAGTTTGAACGAAAAATACTAAGTATAGAAATTTCTATAAATTTCGGCATGACCTATTCGTTTATACAACGCTTCCCATTTTTACAAAACTCAACGTTTTCCCCAAATCAATAAATGTTGCAATTATTCGTGTGTTTCAAAAAATATATATATATTTATATTAGATCGAATAAGAACAAAATAAATAAACCAAACACACCTTAAAGGTTGCCAAACCAAACACGCCCTTACGGGTTGTTAAACAATAAACCAAACGCACCCTATGTGCTTGTAAAACCTAGAAACAAACACCCCTTGTGGGGCTGTTACCAAAACCAAACACACCTTTATTAGGGACTGCTGTCCCAAACGCACCCTTTGGGGTGGTTAAACAGCAAACCAAATGCTCCTGTTGGAGCTGCTGTGCCAAACGCACCCTTATAGGTCGCTGGACAGTGAACCAAACACACCCTATATGTTGCTACAGTAAAAACGCAGATCCAAACGCCCCCCTTGGGCAGTTAAACGCAAAAACAAACACCCTCGAAAATCCATCAAGAAAAAAAGAAAATAAAATAAACTTAAATAAACAAAACCACCTAAATTAGTTATTAGTTTTTAAAAGAAAATGTAACCATCCAAGCTCAGAATACTAGGATTGAAATGGTGGTGGTGGTTGACGTGATGCGGCGGTTGAGCCACGGTAGTGGTGGCGATGGCACGACTGTGGTGGTGGCGTTGATGGTGGCGACGAGATGTGATGGTGGTGAAGTGGTCGCGGTGGTGTTGGTGGAGACGAAGTGATGGTGGTGGCGGTTGTTGTGGCGTCAGATTTGGTGGAGATGGTGACGGCTAGCGTGGGATGGTAGCGGCTGCTGTGGCCGTGGCAGCGAGGGTGACGATGTGGTGGTGAGATGGTGTTCGTGGAGGTGGGTGGGGATGATGATGGTGTTCGTGGCGGGCGGCCGGAGTTTGGCTAAAATCTCGTCGGAGATGGTGTGTGGCGCTGGAAAAAGGGAGAGAAGAGGGAGGAAGTGGCTAGGGTTTTGATAGTAGTTTTACATACATATAAAATAATATACTTATAGAGAAATTAAGGAAATCCCCAAGTAACCCTTGGACAATTCCACTCACAAAGATATATATAGAATACGTATATTACCGGATAAGTATGATCACCCGGGTCGTTTCCCCAACGACTAGTGAAATTGAAACCTCGTTTAAGTCTGGATTATGATTTGAATAAGAAAATAGATGATTTGATAAGCTATGACTACTAAATAAAAAACAACAATTAAAATGGAAATAAAAGCACTAAACAATTAAACAAATACGAGAAACAATTAAAACGCGACAATTAAGCAAACCTACTAAATTAAAACTTTAAAATTGCAAATTAAGTTTCTAAACCTAAATTATGATAAAAGAAAATTTTAAGAAAAAGAAAAATATTTTTTAGATTATTTTTGAATTTTTTTTTTAAGAATTAAAAACTATTTAAAACTAATTAAATCCTAGAAAATATAAAAAAAATATAAAAATAATTGAAATTATATTTTTCCTAAATAAAATAAGTAAAAAGAAAATTTTAGAAAAAGGAATTACTATTTTTGTCTTTTTAGATTAAAAGATATGATTTTTCTAAAATTTAAACTAATTAAAAACTATAAAAATAATAAAATTATTAAAAATAGAATCCTAAAAATTTTATAAAAATTACACTAAATAAAGAAAGTGTGCAGAAATTTTATAAAAATAAAAGCCCTAATTTTTACTTTTTATTTAAAGACTAATTAAACTAATTAAAACTAAACCTAATTTATTAATTAAAATAAAAGAAAACTGACAAGGACTAACTATGCAACTAAAGAAACTTAGAAAATTACACTTTCAGCCCCTGAGAGCCCAGCCCGACTACAAGCCTAGTCCTTTTAAGCACTTGAGAATTTAAAACTGCTTATTACTAAAAACTTAAAAGAGCAAAGTTGTAAAACAAGCTGGTGGGAGTAACTTTAACAAAAGCACTTTGGTATGAAAAGCACTAATAAGCTCATAAAAAGCTTATCAAGTAGCTGTTTACAGAAACTAGCTACTTCCTTTGATTTTTACTAATTAAGCTCTAAAAAACTTATTTTAAGCTCAAAATAAAAAAGGAAAGGAGTTTTAATGAGCTTATGAAATGCTTAATCTATAAATGCAAAGAAATCTAAGCTAGAAGTACTTTTAAGCAACTGAAATTGATCTTGAATCAAGCAAACTCATGAAATAAGCCATTTAGCACAAAAATCAATTAAGCTAAAATTCTTAAAAAGCTACACTAGACTATAAGCTTAAAGGAACTTATTAAACTACTTATTAGCTATCTAATTAAGCCATAAAAACTAGTATATTAAGCTAAAATTAGCAAATTAAGAATCTACTTAAGTGACCTACTGTTTTTGGCTTTTTGGCTGTTTAAGCTACTTTCAAACAACTTTGTACTATAGTAAACTTAATTGGAAATGAAAAATAAGCCTTAAACTAAGATGAGCTATATCTAAACTATGAAATTTAAAAAGATTAGATCCTAATTCCTACAACTGATGGCTTAAAATTAAGTCTAAAAACAGCTTATTTACTCAATTTATGCTGAGTAAACTAATCAGTTTTCACTGACTCTTTTTAGTGAATTTAACAGCTTAAGCAATCTAGAAAATAAGCTAGGGAATTAAAACTAAGCATTATTCTATATTAAGCTATATTAAAACTAACTTAAACCTAAATATGAGCTCCTAAATCCTATGCTATCTAGCTGAAAATTATAAACAAAAGTGACAGTAGGAACCTAGTGTTCCTGCTGATACACTTTGCACAAGCAAGAACAAAGAAGTGCAGGTTACCAAAAGGGTAAACCTGCACTTAGAAACACTCAATAAGAATGTTTAGACACAATTCAATCAAAATCCAAGCCTTAATGGCTTTGGATCAAAATTTCACAAGCAATAACATAGGCATAAGGTACCCTGGTGCTGAGAGAATCATAATAAGCCATAATAACTTTAAAAACACAAACTAACTTATGAAATCTTTTTAAAACTTGTTAAATTTGAAAAGCTCAGCTGACTAAGGTATTTTGCCCAATTTATGTTGACTTTTAGTGGTCAAACTTGCTTATTCCAAACACTCCTTAAGCATATAGACAGATTTGATAAAGCTTTTTAAAATGAAATCTACCTATTAGAAACTTAATACCAGATAACCTAGAGCTTATAACTACTTGATTAAACACAATTTAACTACTGATTAAGCCAAAATCCTAAGATCTATAACTATTAACTAATATTTTTGGTTTTTTAAGCTTTTATGACAGAAGTGAATAACAATAAAATCTAAATTCTATAATCTAAAGACAAATGACTAAATTCACTTAATAAGCTAGATAAGAAACAAATTAGGACAAATAAGCAAATAGAATAAGCAAATGAACAAGCAATTAGGCAAATCTAATATAGAAAGCAATAATACTATTACTAAAAGCTTTAAAACTTAAGGAATTTAAAGAGAACTTACTTGATCCTCTAGCTAAACAAGAGGACTCAATTAAGAGCAGCTACAAGCTCCCTAGCTTATTAGATAAGCTAGGGTAAAGTCCATTTGGTCCTCCATTGCAACCAACTTCCAAGAGCTTTCCTCATTCATTTACAAAGGTAATAAGGTAAGATATTAAGCTGATTTAAGGTTTAAGTAGGATTAAGTCTAGTTAAACCCAATTTCAGCTTATAGACTGAAAAGGGCTTATTGAGAGCTTATTGATCTTAGCTTATTTAATAGGAAAAAGTGAAAGCTTATGAGATTAGGTAAAAGAGCTTAAGAGAGATTAAAACAACTGAAATTTCATTATAATAAAGCTTGTTTACATTAAGAAAATTACAAGGATTTAAAGCTAAATTAAGCTAAAAAGAAATTAAGCTAAAACTAAGACCAAAAGAAAAGATGTGGCTATGTGTGATAGTGAGGGCTTTATATAGCCACTGATGAAGCTTCTAGTCCCTCTTGCCTTGCTCTACACTTCTTTCAATCATCACCACACGATTTTCCCAATCATTGGATCTTCATTATGGTTCGTTGGATCACAAGGTAGTCACACGGATTGTCAAGCTGGCAATCCTTGATGTGACACCTTGTGCTACTTATGTGAGTGAATTTAGTGCAAAACCCACACCTCTTTGTGCTTCTTCCATTGATGACGTGGCCTTTGAGTGTGAAAGAGCTAATGAATCTCTTGATTTGACCTTAATAACCCTGCCATTGTACTTGAGCTTACTTGAATAGACGTTCTTAGCCCTTAATTTGGATAAGCACTCTCGTTTTTATCCCATGGTAAATCACGAAGAAGAAGATGTCAGTAAAGGAAATGGCCGCCCTTTTCTAACTGATATGGGAATGAATTCGGTTGTATCTTTGAGTTAATTACACAAATAGTCCTTCTCTTTCTTTTCTCTATTTCTAGTTATAAATAACTTTAGGAAATTGCAAGTTCAGTCCTTGTGGTTTTATCCAGATATGTTGAACTCTATGGAAAAGATGGAAAAATATTTATTGTTAACGGCCACCGAATCAAGCTATATCATGAAGAAGAAGATTATAATGACCGAAGGGAAACAGTCACTCCCTTCTTTTCAAAAGAATGAACTCCAGAAGCAAGAGTCTAGCTAACGACTCTCTTAAAAATTAAGCACTTCTCGGGAGGCAACCCGTGCTTTACTTAAGTGTGGAGGAGTCCCTCCTCTATACGATTCCACTCATTTTATTTACTTTCTCTAAAAAAATATATTTTCTTTTTGTGTGCTTTTGTGTGTTTACTTTTATGCAGGTATTATAGCTCAAATATGGAAATTTATAGAATATGCTCAAAGATAGCTTTCATGCAAGCTACAATTCTCTATGCTCTAGAAAGTATCGTTGACCCTTAATTTTCCCTATTTTCTAGTTATCAGTTATCACATTGAAGGCAATGTTCAACTTAAGTGTGGAGGGGAGCCAAATAGGAAAAATTAATCATATCCTCCATGTTTGCCCTACCAATTTTTTTAAATGCAAATCTCAAAAATTTTAAAATTAATATATGCTTTTAGAATTAAAAAATGCTCTTAGTAAGGCAAATCCACCCGGATCGACACTATAACTAGCACAAACCAATCCACTAAATTGTGAGAATTTTAAGCCTTAGTATATATTCGGGTACCCACCTTTGGTACCTAAGATATTTGATGCCTTTAGCTTGTTCGAGTTAAGGTTTGAATGCAATTGCAAGTGTCTTATCCGTCGTTACAGCTGTGTATTTGTAATTTGTCACCTTTTCTAGAGGAATGGTATTGGTTGAAAATATATTTGAGTGAGCCGGTAATTTAGAAGCTCTAGAACTTGTTCTTGATCAACATTTACTAGACCGAAGCCAGATTAATTCATAAGCAAAATCATATGTTATGAGGAGAAATAAATCTCAAAAGTTCCTGCAGCACTCCCTTTTAATACTAATTGCTGAAGTGCAAAAGATTAAAGAAAATTGTTCAAAGTGAAGTTCTGTGCCAAGCCTTGGTTATCAATGGTATAAAAAATATATAGAAGAAATAAAAAATTCAAAGTTCAAGGCTTAAGTTCGGCACAAGAGATCTGTGTATGTTGTTCTCCTTCATCAGTTTCAAGTTTCGCCCTTCGGTCATGTTTATGTGTCAAGTACAAGCCTATGGTAGCTGTCTAGATTATGTCTGCGCATCTGAGTGACTTCACAATTAAAAGAAAACCCCATCTGAGTGGCTCGAGTAAATTAAAAATCAAACACATTCCTTGTGAGGTGCTTTGTTATGTGTCTATGCCTAAAAAGATATCTAAACCAGTAAACACTTGTAAAATCTAAATTTTTCTCCACATCACGATAAATGATCTTATTTTTCTCGCTTTATATTGCTTGAGGGCAAGCAACAGCTAAGTGTAGAGGGATTTGATAACGCCAAAATTATACATGTTTTTAGCGGCGTTATTTATATATATTCTATCATTTCTTGTGAACTTTCGATACTTAATAGCATAAATTATGTGCAGGTTCACTTGAAGTCATCCCGAGCTCAAAGGAAATAAAGTTCAAGTGTTTTCGATTATTGGAAAGCAAGTTAGAAGAAAAGAAAAATCTCAAGGCTGAAAAAGGCATAAGTGCGCCGCACTTACCCTTTGTGCGCCGCACTTCTCAACTAGTTCAAGAATTAAAGTCCATAAAATGAAGATAGCATTAATACCCCAAGTACGCCGCACAAATACTTTTGTGCGCCGCACTTCTTCAATAAACATTAAATTCCCCTTGCATTTAATCACCAAGTGCGCCGCACAATCTTTTATGTGCGTTGCACTTTTACCCCTAACTTGGCCTATAAATAGTGGCCGAATTTTCACACAATTCATCCATTCTCACTTCACATCATCATCTCACACTCAAACATCTCTCATACAACAATCATATCTCTAATTCTTCAACCCAAAAACACCAAAAACCTTGAAGATTGAAGACCAAACCACGAAGAATGAAGAACGATACAATAGAATTATAAGAATAAAAGGTTGTATTTCAAATTCCATACTTGTTACGGGGAGAATTTTGATCTATATTCTTACCTCAGAAATAGTATGTTTCTTGTTATTCCCTTTAATTTTGTTATGAACTTCATAGCCATAAGAGGCTAAATCTCTCATGACTACTCGGTGAAAATAATATAATGAATAAGCATTTGGTATAATTACGATCTTGTTAATCTTAAGCTTATGTTATAATCCTATTGTATCTTATCTTATCAACTTTGATTATATACTCGCACCGGTATAAGTCGAAAGACCCATTGTAATCTATATAGTTTTAAAGATTTGTCTATGATCTTTATCGTCTGCGATGAGAAATCCACTTACGTTATTTGATAAACAAAATAGATTTGATATAATAGTAACTGGATTATTTGAGTGACACATTTAATCGAGTTAACTAAACATAAGTCTTAAGTTAAACAAAGTTAATTTATGAAAACGTTTTCTGACGAGAAAGTACTTTTTATAAATTAAAGTCCTATGTCTAAGATCGTAACTATCACCATTGCTTATAAGTTATATGAAATTATCCGAGTAGTCATATTTTTCATATTTGTTAAAGTTTATTTTTCAGCTGATTATTCGACACTACGCAAATCCCTGTGGACGACCTGGTCTTACCTAAAAAAAGAATGTACTACATACGTGGGTTATACTTTGACCCGTGTGTTTCCATCTAATAAATGGTAATCTCAGTCATATAAATTTAAAGCTTTCAAAACACATCATTTACCTTTAGACTTTGCATAGTTAGATTCATGAATGCAATCTTCATCAGTGATATCCTTGTCTGTGATATCATTGTCTATGTTTTCCATGTCTGTGCTTGGAAAGTAGTTCCATGATAGATATTCCTCAATATCATTATATCCATAATGGTCTAGCAATCCTTGTACTGATGGCCCCTTAAATATAGGAACAATTGCTTTTGATGGCCCTTTCCTATCATCTGAGTTGTCTGAACTAAGTACAATTATTTTTGCAAAAGAATAATAAGAATACCAACCTTAGCAAAACCAACATTTGTCAATCATATAAGCAAAACCAACAAGTAGAATAATCAATGCTGCTTGGACACACATTTGTCAATCATATAAGCACATAATATCCATTCTTACATCAGAAATTCAGTAACAAAAATATTGTTTTACAAGTAGATTAACATCTACTACCATTACATAAGGACCAAAATACCAAAATACATAAAAAGATAAAAGCAGCTTCCCCTGCTAATCTTCCTCTTCCCTTTCTTTTGCACAAGCCATAGTTGGTGATATCTTCACTCTAAAGGTCTTGCTAAGAATAGCATCCTAGGTTTTAACATTTGCAAGCCTAAGTACATAATTTGTTATTGGTACAAGGCTTTTGACAATGAGGGTTTTAGGTGATGTTTGTAGATTAGCCTTTGACCCAGATGTTTGTAGCTTAGCCTTTGACCCAGATGTTTGTACCTTAGCCTTTGAAGATGCCTCAGATGCTTGTTCTTTACCTCCTAATTTTGAACCCCAGAACCTGTCCTTGTCCTTGTACTCATCTAATAAATAGCCATACCATTTTAGCAAACTCTTAGGTGGTCCTTTGTATTCTGGAGAGTTATAATCAATCTCCTCAGAAGTGCTAATTTGGGAAGTTCTAGTTGAGTCTTAGGTGTTGTTGTCAGAGTCTGAGCTGCTGTTGTCTAAGCTAGTAACTAAGTTGATAGCAATGATTTTTGCAAGATAACAACAAACTCCTAAACAAGGAAACTCCTAAACTGGATCATATCTAACAAACTTATTTAAGTCCTCTATTAAGCAGATAATCTAACAAATAAGCATATAAGCTAAAATATAAAGCAGATAAGCTAACGCATAAGCATGTAATCTAACATATAAGCATATAATCTAACATATAAGCACATAAGTAAAACTACTAGCAGATAATCTAACATATTAGTGGATAAGGACATTACCATTTCCTTTCGACATGTGTAATTGGTGGGTAAATTAGGGATTACTATGGGTAAATTAGGGTTTACAATGGGTGAAATTGTGATAATTGTTATGAATGAAGTGAACGAAAGCCTTAAGATGGGTAAAGGGTTTGGTTTTGAAAAAAAATAAGTGTAAGGGTTAAAGGGTAACATAGGTAACGGTTGCTTTGGTATTAATATATGCCACGTCAGAATTTTTGCTAATCATGCCTACAATAGGAAGATTAGTAATCTCTTGGCACACAAAAGAATAATTAAAAGATGAATGCCTACAAAAGGAAAACGGTGATACATCGATGCATTTTTAGACCATTAGCCCTTATTAAAAATCACTTTCCAAACGATACTCACTTTCCCGACAAAAGCCAAATTACCACTTTTACTTACGTTTTATCCAAACTCATCCTAATGATTATTAACGAATTGCAACCATTAAGATACCATTACGTTACGTACGACAATAAGTTATAAGTTTAAAAATAAGCTATAAGCCCTATACCACAATAATCTAAATATTAATGGGCCCTTATTTGGCTTTTCGGCCCAATAAGCCCAAACGAACATATTAAATCTCAATAAGCTCAATAACAGTACGATAAGCCAAAAGGTAATCAAATAAGCTTTAAAATAATCCGCCAAGATAAGCCAAGCCATGAGCTTATTGATTAAGCCCACAGTTTGGGCTTATTTATTAAGTCCAATAAGCTCAAATCTCTTTTCACCATCAAAATAAGCCACGAAATATAAGCCATATAAATAAGCCGAAATTTAAATAATCAAAAATGGATTTCCTTTTGAATCCTTGTTGGTTCGAGAGCCATATAAGCCCCAATAAGCCCATTCAAGCTGAATGATAAGCCGAATAAGCTAATAAGCCCTTAGGTAAAATATTTTATTACATAAAAATAACCACCACAACGCAACTACACATTCCTTATAATTTATTTATTTTAGTCGAACCATTTATAAACCCTTTTTAGAGTTTTGTAAAATCTTAAACCTTGGTTTTTATTAAAATGATTGTACAACCCTTGTTTATGCATTAAGAGGTTAATAAAAGTAATAATCTTTTTAAGAAAAGATTACTTACCAAAAGAGGGTTCTTAAGAAGGGATTAGAGATCAAAGTAACAATCCAAACGTTGTTAGAATACCCAAATGACTATAAAGCTAACCCCAAAACACTTCTTAGCTTCAAGAATCTTGATCAAAATTTGGAAATGAAATATTTAAAGGGGTGTTTGGTTTTGGACGAACACAAAAGGAAAGAGGGGAGAAAGAAAAGTTTTTGTGTGTATTTTCTTTGAAAGAGGATATGTTTGAGATGAATGAGAGATGAATGCACCTAGTCACAAAATATAGACATACTAAAAGGGATCATATGAAGTAAAAATATAAAGAAAACCATTTGACAAAGTTTTAGGAAATATGTTGGTGTGGGCGGACGAGCACAGGGAAAGGGGAGGGAGGGGACCAATTTGGTATCATTTATTTTAGGGACATGCAAGGTGGTAATATTTGAATTCTAGATATTTTCCATGCACATAATATCTCACTATGGCCATTTACGGTATACACAAAACTAAAAACGCGTGCTAACTTGACTGAAAAATGCAAAAATTTAAATATCTAACTGAAACGTAAAAACGATGCATGTACCAAAAGACTACATTTAATAGCAAGCCAGAACGCGTCCGGTTACGATTTAAAATCAAACGCGGGAAACTTCCTGGTAAAGCATAATAATTAACACATAGTTATTAAAAGTCAAACTAGTATACGGAAAAGTCAACAAAAATAAATTGGGTATTTTTACGGGTGTTACATCCTTTCCCCGTTAGAAAATCTTTGTCCGCAAAGCTTAAGACGTGATATTGGGTGCAGTTAAAGATTTAGCAAATAAGTGCTGGTACTTTTTTTAAAACTAATCCTCACGCTCCCAGGTGAACTCAAGACCTCTTCTCGAGTTCCAACGTACCTTGACAATAGGAATACAACTTTGATTTAGACGTTTGACTTCACGGTCCATGATTTCAATGGGTTCTTCGACAAAATGAGGCTTGTCTTCGATCTAGATTTCATCCAGCGGGATAACGAATGTTTCGTCGGATAAGCATTTCTTCAGATTTGAAACATGAAATGTATTGTGCACTCTGCTTAGTTGTTCTGGGTGTTCAAGACGGTAAGAAACCATTCCAACCTTAGCAAGGATCTTGAAAGGTCCAATATAACGAGGGTTCTGCTTTCCCCGTTTGCCGAAACGTATCACCCCTTTCCATGGTGAAACCTTCAGCATGACCCTATCCCTGACTTGGAACTCCAAAGGCTTATGTCTCTTGTCGGCATAACTCTTTTGTCTATCACGTGCAGCTTGGATATGACTTTTTATTTGAATGATCTTTTTGGTCGTCTGATGAATAATTTCTGGTCCCGTGAGTTGACTGTCTCCAACCTCTGCCCAGCAAACGGGCGATCGACACTTACGACCATATAATGCCTCGAACGGTGCTGCCTTGATGCTAGTGTGATAACTGTTGTTGTACGAAAATTCCACCAAGGGTAGATGTCTATCCGAGCCCTTGCCAAAGTCAATCACACCAGCACGCAGCATGTCTTTTAACGTCTGGATGGTCCTTTCACTCTGGCCATCCATTTGCGGGTGATAAGCGGTGCTCATATCCAATTGCATTCCCAACGCTTCCTGAAGTGCCTGCCAGAAATAAGAGGTAAAATCAAAACTGGCACTTCATGCCTCGAGACAACTTCTTTCAAGTACTGTCTCGTTAACTTCTCCACATAGTTTGTTTCCTTTATTGGCAGAAAATGAGAAGATTTGGTAAGTCGATCAACGATCACCCAGATCGTATCTTAACCAGTCAACGTCTTTGGTAATTTAGTTACGAAGTCCATGGTGATATTTTCCTACTTCTATTGGGGAATCTCAGGTTATACCAACAAACTGGAATGCTTCTAATGTTTAACTTTAACCTTAGCAAAGCATTTACTGATGTAGGTGGCAATCTCCGCTTTCATATTTGGCCACGAATATAACTTCTAAAGGCTGTGGTACATCTTGTCTGATCTAGGATGTATAGAATAGTTTGACTTTTGCGACTCATGCATAATCAAAGCTCTCAAGTCTTCGAAACATGGTATCCAACTTCTATTCTTCCAGCATAATGTTCCATCAACACGGGGTTCAAGCTTCTTGATCATACCGAACAGGTCTTCTGTTGTGTAATTCTCTTCTTTCTTTGCTTCAGTCTGGGCGTTCAAAATCTAAGATGGAAGGTTTAAGTCGATAGTCATCTTTAAGGCTCGAACTCGTAGCGGCTTAACCCTTTCCTTTCGGCTTAAAGCATCAGCCACCACGTTCGCCTTTCCAGGGTGATAGCAAATCTTGCAGTCATAATCACTTACTAGCTCCAACCATCTACGTTGTCTCATGTTCAACTCCTTCTGATCGAGGATATGTTGCAAGCTCTTATGATCAGTGAACATAATGCATTTTGTTTCGTATAAATAATGTCTCCACATCTTGGGAGTGAACACCACAGCTCCCAATTCCAAGTCATGGGTCGTGTAGTTCTTTTCATGAACCTTGAGTTGGCAGGATGAGTAAGCTATAACTTTCTCCTTCGGCATCAAAAACACGCCCAACCCATTATGCGAAGCATCGCAATACACCACAAAGTTTTCACTTCCTTCCGGTAATGCCAAAATTGGCACATTGCATAACTTTTGCTTCAATAATTGAAATGCCGCTTCCTCCTTTTCTCCCCATTCAAACTTCACAGTCTTCTGAGTCAACTTAGTCATAGGTCTAGCAATCTTGGAGAAACCCTCAATGAACCTTCGGTAATAACCGACAAGACCTAAGAATTGGCGAATTTTTGTTGGAGTCTTAGGCGATGCCCAATCCTTAATCACTCAATCTTAGCTGGATCAACGGGAATGCCTTCACTATCAATTACGTGCCCGAGAAATTGTACCTTATGGAGCCAAAAATCGCACTTCGAGAACTTGGCGTACAACTCATCCTTCGTAAGTAATTCCTGAAAGCTTAAGGTATTCTTCGTGTTTGATGTGTCGTTGTGTGGTGTATATTTTATTGATTCAAGTTTTAAATTTATATTTTGCTGGCTAAACCAAAAACAACACTTTAACGGGCAGTGTACCCGATCGGTAGTAGTTTTGTGGTAAGTAGGGTGTCGAACACTTGAAGCGAGGTAAAATCTATCAATTTAATTAATATCTTGGTTATCTAATCTATGTTAATTCTATTATATTCTAAACCTATGTCAGTCCTAATCCTAATTCTAACAGGAAAAGAAGGTTTTCAGCCTGAAAGACTGGCACGGTTTTGTTGGTGACTATAATCAATTCAAGGCACTTTAACCCACGCAAGCAAATAAACAAAAGATAAAAGAGTGATCGAGCCAGATATAATAAAATTGTATTAACCATTATTAATCTGATTAAAAAGTTGGTTTGTTTATTCAGTGCAATGATTTCTTCTCTCGAGGTGGTATATCATTCTTAAGACTTAGGCGTTACATCATCCTAAGACCTAGACACATTAATTCTGTCACAATTAAAGCATCCGCATAAAGCATTCTTATTTGCTTATTATAATCTATCTTAAAGATTAAAGCGATGGTGATCTTGTTAAACCCTAGATCATAGAGACTTTACCCACTTACTGCTTAATGGAAATTTATACACTAGTAGTCCACTAACCAAGTCTTTACCAATTAATTAAAAACGTACTCGTTGATCCCTAGGGTTACCTGTAACACCCTCAAAATGGGTCGTAATGGAATATGGGTTTGGGGTGGTACTTCATAGATCAACATCACAAGATATATAAGAACGACCTTAAAAAGTGTCATTTAAAACCGATACATTAGATTTAGCAAAGTGTTGTTACAAAAGCCCGAAGCTTTACTTGTTCATTGTTAAATTATACAAAGA
>BQNB010005480.1:0-102007 GCA_026074375.1 Tanacetum coccineum | reverse complement strand
CTCATTTAAACAAGCTGATTTTTGATGGTGAAAAAGAGATGGTGACTTTTTAAAACTGCTACACAAAAGGATTTGGTGAACTTTGACTTACCAAAGTCAAAAGACAAAGGGCTTTTGACAGCCTTTTTTAGACACACAAAACACACTCTTTTGATGCTTAAACTCAAACCACAAGTGCTTAACTAAATAAGCACTTGTGGTGTCTCTTAAAACCCACAGTTTCAAAATTGGTTTTAGAAAACCTTGGAAAACAATTTTTAAACCTTGGAACTCTTAAAAACAGCTTAATACAAGATTAAAACTTAAGCTTAATCAAGCCAAGTTACCTCAACCCATGCCAAGACTTGTTTTGACCCATTTTAAGGCTTATGCCAAACACCCCTTTACTTTAACTGTCCCAACTTTGTTGTACTTAAAAACTGTTTAAAAAACTAAACCAGCTAAAACTTTTTATCTACTCACACTATTTTTCACCTAATTAAGCTACTTTAAAACTAAAACTTATAGCTTAAGTGTAAAAATAAGCTAGTTTCTCTCCTAGCCCTTTACACTAACTTTGACAGTTTTAACTAAACTAGCATATATATGAAATGAAAAACATTCTAAACATTCTTAGACATAATTTATCACTAATAAGCACATTAAGCTAAGGAAATAAGCTAAATTAGCTTATTGCTACAGTAAATAAGCAAAGTTGAGAATAAAGTACCTTTGATCCTTTTTACAAAAAGGATTTAATGAAGACCTAAATAAGCTCTAAACCCTACCCTTGGCTTATAAATAAGCCAAAACTAAGCTGAAAAACCCAATAAGCCTTCCATGTTAGCTTATTCATCCAAGCTTTGAATGCAACAGTATCTCACCCTTTTCTTGTAAGTTTTCCTTGAAAATTTGGTGAAAATGTTTTACAAGACAGATTATATGGTAGCTTAAGTGAAAGTTTAAAAGGTTTTAAAAGCCTTTAACACTTAAGATCACAAGTTGAGCAAATTTAGCTAAATTTCATTAAAATCAAAGTACAAATACATAAAAAGCTTTTAACTTTAAAAAGAAAACACTGAGAATTACTTTAAAACTATACTAAGAAAAACTACTTAAAAACTAACTATGGGCCACAATGGCTTTACAAAGCTTTAAATAGGAAAAATTCGACTAGAGTCTTGCTCTTTTCTCTCTTGCTGTTGTGCTTGTTTGTAGACACACAAAGGAGTTTGTGTTTGTTTTTTTTGAGAGGAAAAACAAACAAATTTCTGAGTCCTTCAATCTTTCTGGGTCATCTTGGTCGTGCGGAAATAAGCTTTAGGAGATGTGGGATGCCAAAATGGCAACCTCAGCTGGGAAAGTTAGGAGAGGAGGGGGAGATGATTAACCATGGGGAATTTGAGGTTACAGGGTAATAGGGGTGAAGTTAAACCCGTGAATTTTGTACTATGGTTTGGGCGGGAAAACTTGTTTATAAAGGTTGGGGGTGACAGGGTGTATGTTTGGGGAAATGGCAAAGGTTGGCACCCACAAGGTTATATTGTTTCAATTCACCCATCGGTCCCTTAATTAGTTATACTTTTGGGTACATGGCAAAACAAGTCCCCAAGAGTATAAAAACTAGTTGTCAGCACAACTCCCACGTCCTTTGGTGGTATAAAAGCATTAGACATGACAGCTTTTGGCCCTTGTAGTGTAACTTTGCTTAATGGCATTTTATTGCCCATCTCTTCTTTTCCTTCCTCCTCCTCTTTTCTTCTTCAAGTATAAGTTTAGTGATTTACATTTTCAATCCCTAACATATATTTTTTCTATGCTTTTGGCCTCGGGTGACTTTGGGTTGACTTTGACCAGTTTGACTTTTCTGTTGACCTTTGACTTGATAGACTTTTCGCTATCCATTTGGCTTTGTCTTTCACAGTCTTATTTCCCTTCCGAAGTCGGTTTTGTCGTTGTTGGTTTTGTTTTTTTTCGTCTTTTCTTAGATATCCGCTCCTGTACAAACAATTAGCAAAACAAATAAGCGATATATGGCATTTTATAAAGAAAAAGTGAAAGTAGAAAAAAAAATAATATAAAAAAAAAGAAGATAAGTCCGTTTTTTTTGTTTTATTGATAGTTCATTATTAAAGTAAAAGGTATGTGTAATGTACGCACATAGGCCACGTAACAGAGAAACCGATACAACATCAACACTTCACCACGACCACACCCCACCTCCACTACAAAATTAACCTACAGGTCATATGCGATATATATTTGGGGCGAAAGTTAAAGAAAGATTAAAAACAATCTCGAATCGCATCCTTATTAGGAAGAATCAAGAGCTATAGGCTATTGGCTACACAACAAAACAAGAGAAGTGAAATGATTAAGATCAATATCATCACGGTAATGATGCAAAAACATACATCTTACATAACTAAGAAGTGTGGCAATTTGATAGTTATGTGTCAGTGATAATGAATCTTTTTCATGAGGTTATAGTGTGTGGGTCATGAAACCTTAAAAAAAAAAAAACAACCAGGTTTTATTTTTTTTTATAGAGTATTAAAAACAAAAAAAAAAAAATCTTTTTCAATAATTATCATATATGACACTAACACAACCCTTAAACGATTTTTAGGGGAGCATTAATATGTTCCATACACAGCTTGTAACTAAAATATGATCATAAAAGATCTAAGGTTCTCAAGGTGTATTCTATTCTCCACCCCCATGTGCTAAACATTTTCGAATACCGATGCACATGTTAAGGGGGAGCTTTTCTGAAATGCAAAAACAATCTGCGTACTAAACACTTGATAGTTATAAAATATATCAATCAAGTTTTCCCTACCGATTGGAGTTTTTTTTTCAACAATGAATATTAGGCAAGGTGAACTGTAAAACCAAAAGACTGACCATCGTATTTATACTTTTAATCGAAGTTAAAGGAGGATGGTAAAGTTAGGTACTCGAATCTATGATCCTGCCCTGAACAGAGGGATCCCCAGGGACCAATCCCTAGTTAGTACAGAAGAAATCCTTAGGTAGGTAGATTAAAAGGTAGTAAATATATGAGAACAAGGGACTAATTATGCCTGTGCCTATCCATGGCCGCCGCCGCCGGACAGCCCGACTAGTGAGATGGAAGCAAAGTACATCCAGGGCACACTAGGAATATACCCAACCAGGTGCTTAGCATTAAGTCTCGTAAGCACTGAAGGGGTTGTAGAATGAAAAAGAATTGTGTACCAAAAAAAGGTGTAAAGAAGAAGCCCTCCAAACACTTAAGGCATTAAACCCGCGGGTCAATACATATGCTGATCAAATCACAAGTTGAATGCTGACATTGAAAATGACATCATGGACCCAGTGTTGCAATGCCCAACCCTTCCCAGCCATTACGAGTTTCTTTTAAAAGAGACTTGGTCCTCAGTGTCACGGAACCTAAAACAATGTAATCTACTCCACTATCACTGATAAGAAGACCACGCGATACTCCTAGTTATAATCCGGCTGATATATTGAAAGGGTGGCAGTCAGACTCCAAGCGCCGTCTCTATCACAAAAAAATCAAAGCGCACTTTCCCCGAGTCTATAGCCATGAGATCATTCAATTAATCTCGTTAGGACACATTTCCAATAATCTTGTCTTTTTCACACAACAGTGAATCAAGGTTATCTTAGGAGTCCTAAGCTAAAACGGCATTAATCCTTATGATATTGCCAGAACATCCGCGTGAGTGGAAAACAAGATGTATATCACAAAAAGAAGATGGAAATCTGCTAGAGCCAACATCAAACAACTCTAGGTAGGTGACTTGTGGCGATTTCAACAGAATCGATTCTGTGAAAACTGGAATAAAGATGGTGCGATTCTACATTGAATCAAACATGTTCCAGGATCGTATAAAGAAGTGACTAGGTTATATGCGACATTTGCAAACAATCCAAAAACTCTCGACACGTGATTGACAAAACTTTCAATAAATATCAACCTCAATTGTGATTTCAAATAATTTTCGTCATTCTATAGCTAACTATTTAATACAGGAATAATTAAAGATGGAGATAGACAATACCCCTGTACCAAACAGAGTCAATGGTTCATTAACCTAATGCTCAGTATACGACCTAGCACTGTGTTATGAAGATAAATGTAAGATCTATAAACAAGTGTGACAAAGCTTCTGCAACCTTCTGTAATCATATTCACCTAATCCAAATTGTGCACAAGATTCAATATACAATAACAATAATTATTAGAATTATGTTTGGATCTGAACACAAAAGAAAGCCTCGAATCGAAAAAATCAAAATAAGTCAAAAAAGTGAACAAGCGACAAAATCAATTGTTATCCTAAAGATCACTACAACAAAGTATATAGTTAAACATGAATAATCAAAAGACTTTAGAAGCTTGTGAATAGCTTAATGAGTCAAGTGTTTTCAAGGGATGACCTCGCTTAAGGGGAGATTGTTAGATATGCGAGTAAAAAGGCTCGGGGAACGGTCACTGTGGTTGGGGGGGGGTAGGGGGGGGTTGTAGGTGTAGGTAGGGTGGGTTGTTGGGGGGTCATATGTCTATCGGTTGTAAGCCGTATCTAATACCGGATATTTTGTAAAAACTATATAAAGCCTCTCCAACTTTGGAAGAGGCAAGCTAGTCATAATCTATTTTATATTTACACATATATTTCTCTCTCTAGAAATATCACTCTATGTGTTTCTCTCTCTAGAAACTAGCCCAATCACAAGAATCATCACTCGTGTTATGAATTAAACGATCCTACAATTGGTGAATGAACTTCTCCCCTAAGCAAAATGAAGTTCGTCAGATAATTTTTGAAAACAAGTTATCGGTGTTTGCTATTTTAGAGTCGCACGTGAAGGATTCTAATTTGGTTAAGCTATGTACTAGTATTTTCAAGCATTGGGATTGGACATCTAATGATAACTTATGTAATAAAGGGACTCGAATTATTCTTGGGTGGAACCACTATGATGTTGATGTGACTGTTATAAATCAAACCGATCAGGTTATCCATACGAGAATCTGGTTAAAGGTTGAAAAGAATGAGGTTTTTTGTTCTTTCATCTATGCGCATAACAGATATATTCAAAGGCGGAGTCTTTGGAATGATCTATGTATGCACAATCAGTATATTCGTGGAAGGTCGTGGAGTTTGCTTGGTGACTTTAACGCTTCATTATTCTTGGCAGATAGTACGGCTAGATCTTCAACGATTGATATTGCTATGCGTGATTTCAAGGAGTGTGTTGAGGCGATTGAAGTTACTGATGTTCAATGTTCGGGGCTGCAATTTACATGGAATCAAAAGCCGAAGGGCTCGGATGGTATCTTGAAAAAGCTGGACCATGTTATGGCTAATTTGGAGTTTAGTGGTTCGTTTGAAGGGGCTCATGTTATTTTCTATCCTTATCGAACTTCTGATCATTCTCCCACTGTTCTTAAATTGCCAAGTAATGTCAAAGCAAAACCAAAACCTTTTAAGTTTTCTAACATTCTTGTGCAGCACTCAAGGTTTAAAGAGGTCGTGGAAGGTGGGTGGGCGACCCAATATTCTGGTTTTTTCATGTACAAGGTTGTGAGAAAGCTGAAGGGTCTTAAAAAACCCTTTCGTAAGCTTCTTTATGACCACGGCAATATTCATCATAATGTTGAATTTCTTCGCAAGGAATTAGACCGTGTGCAAATCATGATCCGAGTAATATTGATTTGCGTGTTGAAGAGGCAGCATATGTTATTGCATATATTGATGCTTTGGTTTTGCAGGAGCGTTTTCTTAAGCAGAAGGCGAAAATAAATTGGCTTAAAGATGGCGATTTAAACTCAGCTTATTTTCATAAGGCTGTGAAAAGTAGAACGACTAGGAATCGTATCGATGTTGTTACTAATTCTGATGGTATTATGTACGAAAATGATCAGTCCTGAGGCGTTTATCAACCATTATGAAGTTTTTCTTGGTCAAGCCGATACTACTCAGCCTTTAGAGTCTCATAATCTTTTTGATGTCACGCTGGATGAGGGTATGGCTTTGGATATGGTTCGTAATGTTAGTGCTCAAGAAGTTAAAGAAGCTATGTTTTTTATGGGTAATGATAAATCCCCTGGCCCGGATGGTTACACGGTCGCTTTTTTCAAGGAAGCTTGGGATATTGTGGGGGCAGAGGCTGTTCAAGCTATTTGTGAGTTTTTCACAAATGGTAAATTACTTAAGGAGCTTAACCACACGATTATAGCCTTGATCCCTAAAATTCAGAATCCTACCCGGGTGAATGATTACCGTCCTATTTCATGTTGTAATGTCCTATTTAAGTGCATTAGTAAGATTCTTGCTAATCGCATTAAGGAGAGCCTTAAAGTTTTAATCAGCCCGAATCAATCGGCTTTTGTTCCGGGGCGTAATATTTCTGATAACATTCTTCTCACACAGGAGCTTATGCATAATTATCATTTAGATCGTGGTGTGCCCAGGTGTACATTTAAGGTTGATATTCAGAAAGCGTATGACACTTTGGATTGGGATTTCCTAAGGTTGATTCTCACTTGTTTTGGTTTTCATGATCGAATGGTGGCGTGGATCATGGAATGTGTTACTACCACCTCGTTTTCTTTAAGTATTAATGGATCTCTTCATGGATACTTTAAAGGTAAACGTGGTTTGCGGCAAGGGGATCCATTGTCTCCTTATTTATTTACGATTGTTATGGAGGTGCTTACTCTTATCATTAGAAGGAGAGTCCGTGGATCTAATATGTTCACGTATCATAGATATTGTTCTAAGATGGAGTTGATTAAATTATGTTTCACGGATGACTTATTCCTTTTTGCTCTTGGAGATACTCATTCGGCTAGGATTATTATGGATGCTTTGGAGGAATTTAAGCTTGTCTCCGGCCTTGTCCCTAGTCTTCCTAAAAGTACGGCTTATTTCTGTAATGTCCTAAATCATACTAAGCTTGCTATTCTTCAGATTTTACCTTTTGAAGAAGGTAGGTTGCCGGTTAAATACTTGGGAGTTCCTTTAGTCTCCTCTAAGCTTATTTTTAGGGATTGTAAGGAGCTTATTGAGAAGGTTGAAAGCCGTCTTAATGATTGGAAGAATAAATCTCTATCTATTGCAGGTAGATTACAGCTTGTGCAATCGGTCATCGCATCTATGCATGTGTTTTGGGCCTCGATTTTCATTCTCCCTTCTCGCATTCTTCTTGAGATTGAACAGCTTATGAGGGGTTTTCTTTGGTGCAATGGTGGTATGAGCCGTGGTAAATCAAAGGTTGCATGAGAAGTTGTGTGCCTTCCAAAAGATGAAGGAGGTCTCGGGATTAGGCGTCTTGATCACTTTAATAAGGCGCTTATGACTACGCATATCTGGAAGCTTTTATCTATGAAAGAATAGTTATGGGTTAAGTGGATACATACCTACAAGATTCGTAATCGCAACTTTTGGGAGATCCCGTGTCGTGGCAACATGACGTGGGGTTGGAGAAAGATATTGCAGATTCGCCCTCTTATTCGCGAGTTCGTTTGGCACAAGGTTAGTAATGGTAATAATGTGTCTATATGGTATGATAATTGGTGTAGTTTGAGCCCTCTGGCTGCTACTGTTTCGACGCGTCATATGTATAGGGCTGGGCTTACCACATCGTCCAAGGTGAGTGAGGTCTTGCAACATGGTGTTGTGATGTGGCCTCATGAGCTATTTGATTTTTATCCTTTCCTTGCTTCGATTACTAGTCCTACTTCGATTGGTGCTCGTGACTGTTTGGAATGGCGGGATAATATGGGGAATGTTAAATCATTTGCGGTTAATGTGGTTTGGCAGGCCCTTCGTCCTAGGGATGTTAAGGTCCAATGATGTGGTTTGGTTTGCAAATTGTATTCTGAGGCACGCGGTTAACCTTTGGCTGATTATTAAAAAGAAATTAAAAACGCAAGATTTGCTTAGAAGTTGGGATGTTACGGGTGCTTTAGCTGCTAATTGTCCTCTTTGTGAGTCTACCCCGGATTCTCATGCGCATATCTTCTTTGAATGTCCTTTCTCTCGGCATATTTGGAACCGCGTGAAGGATTGGGCTGGATTGTCGGGGTTGCCTCCTTCCATTGACCTTATTATTAGTGATATTACCCCGGGTGCTCATCGAAGGACTACAAAGTGTGTTATAGCCAAGCTTGTGGTCGCGGCTGCTGCTTATTTTTTATGGCAAGAGAGGAATGCTTGATTGTTTAAGAAGAATAAGAGGTCGGAAGATCAGGTTGTTGATTGTATTCTTTCATCGGTTCGTCTCAAGTTGTTTTCGTGTCGCTTTAAGAAGTCGCGGGATGGCTTGGAGCTTATGAGGAAGTGGAAGATATCGGAGGCTTGTTTTCCTTTCTTGTAATGTTTAGTTCATTTAGTTCTTGTACGACTAGGTGGTATTTCCCTATAGGGGTGCTTGGTTATGTATTTCATAGTCGTTAGTCGTTTGGCATGTCATTCGACTTAGTGATGTTCAAGCTGAGGCTTGAGGTTAATGTGGTACTTCAGCCACATTCCATTGTACTTATTGGCCTTTTTGGGTTTATATAATTTACCGGGGTTGTTAATCCCCTTTACCCAAAAAAAACTTTTAGAAGAGTCCATGACATAGTTGCAAATGTAGCTAAAGTTATAGAGCGAAACACAACTGCACGAAAAGCGGAAAACCAATGTAATCGTTTACAAAATCACCCAAGGAAGAAGGACACATGAACATAGATATATACCTGTCTTGAAAAATAAAAAAGCGTATGTTAGTCGGATTCTCTAGGATCGTCATGACTTAATGAGACAGACGCTGAATCAGCTTAATAAGACACTCATCCATTGCCACGAAGAACCCAACTGAGCATCAAAGGCATTTCAATATCAATGAAAAATCTTCCACCAACTCATCCACGATGATTGGATTAGACATAATTCCCAAAAACTACCACAACAACTAATGCGTATAGTTATACACCCCAAATAAGGTTTAAAACATTAGTCTTTTTTTCCTATAATTGGAGGAGTTGTTAGTTTAACATTAGCAACTACCCGACAATGGACCAAGCCCCCACCCAAATCACCTTGTAAAGATGATTTAGCCAAGATTGTAGCCACTCTTGCCAGTCCATGTATGACTGAAACCTATAGTATTGTGGCATATTCATATCTAAAAAGGACAAAAATTCAAACTGGGGATTAAAACTAACCCTATATGTAAAAATTAAAACTGAGGACTAAAACTATTCCAGATAATAAGCCGCAAAGTGAATTCCAATCTCCAATTCGAATACCTAATTTTAAAAACACACAATAAATCATTAGTAAGTCATAATTAATTTGAAATATCAAAAAAACCTAATATGATCACGGATGATTTCAAAGGCAGAATCTTTACTTATAGTTTGAGGGTTTAAGAGATGAATGAATCGTAGGAATTGATTGTGTTTGTGAGATTGATTTGAAGATTAGGGTTTTTTTATTTAAATATCATGAGCCAACTGTGATTGATAGCCGAGTGATTTGAGGAGGAAGTTTTGAATAAGTGAATGCCGATATAATTGGAGAGTTGGCATTGAATTTGATAATGGCTAGATAAATTGGTGAGTTTGTTCATGTTGAATTAGGAAACTGCTACTGATAAGGGAAGCAGGTAATGTCTATGTGACTATATCAATTTGGTTTTGGATTGGTGATCACAATGTCTTGCCTGCTCCGGTGGTTGAGACGTTTGTTTCTTTAACCAAAGACCCTGGTTCGATCCTGGCAAGTGGTAAATTTTTACACATTTTCGGGAAAAAATCTTGAATAGTGGACGAAAATGCCTTTTGACGTGACATTCCTGTTACCAAAAGAGTGCCATGTCATTGCCATGTCATAGTTATCATGCCTAGTCACATATTCCAACTCATGTCCTTGCTCCTATATATAAGTAAAGATGCATGTATTTACTTAAGTTTAACTTGATAAATTTCATTGTCTTTGTTATTAAGCTAGAAATACTTCCCCATATATAGAGACCCGTATAAGTCTAGTTTATAGATCTCCAGTCGCCCGACTAACGTCTAACCATTTTTCCAATCTTGATATATAGTTTGAATTAGGCACGGTATCAGATTGGTACTGAACTCGTATTGAATTAGTAGTACCATTTTTTTCCTGAGCATAAAAAAGGAGTAACATTGTCGTACCGAATGGGATTCGGGTACCAGTACATGATACCGGGAAATCGGTACCTATAGGTTCTTACCGTTATTTGTTAAAACCAAAAAAATTTATAGATTACTCGCTAGCAACATCTGTGACATCAACAAAAAATAGGACAAAACGTGCATTTTCAAGTGATTTCGAAACACAACGTGTAAGAAAACGCAACCAACAATTAAATAAACATATCACCAAGCTAGTTGGAACTTACAAACGTTCCAAAATTTATAAAATTCCACCAAAATCATATGAAATTGCTCAAAATAAACAAACTAAACCATTTTCAACAAAAAACAATTAATCTTGTGTAACTCCCTTTTTTTTACTTTAGCGTTTTGCTTGGCAATCTCATTTTCTATATCTACACACACGACCAAAAAAAAACAAATTAATAACTTTACAAATATTAGAAATGAGTTTATGTTTAAAATTGTAACTACTGTAAAAATTCTTTTGTCGAATAAAGTTCTACAATAAATATGTTTTAATTATACAAACAAAATGATCAATTTGAAATTAGCTAATGTACAAGTGGTAGCTATTATATACACGTTTTAATTATGCATGCACAAAATGGACGTTTGGTTTTCTCTTTAGCAAAAAAAGAGACTTTGTTTTGCATGTAATGGGCACAATGCGTGTTTGCATAAGTAGTTTAATTAGAAAAATAGGACTAGATAAATTTCGGGTATTTTTTATACTATCCCGCTTTGGTACTCATACTGTATTAATGGTCCCAAATTTTTTTGCTCGACTCATGGTAACGGTCGTGTACCGTGTACCGCGAGTCGGTATCGATTCGATATGAAACGAGTACGGTTCCGGTTCAAATACTCAGATTCGGGTCTATAGGCTCATCCCTAGTGTGAATAAATTAATAATATACGGCCTACTTTACACATGGTTTAAAAATAAGGTTTTTTTGACTTGTGATCAAGAGGCATAAGTTAAAGAAGGTTTTACTACCCGCGTGTTACTTTTTGGTCAGTCAATAGTTGTATGCCGGATGCTAAAGGATAATTAAGACATTCAATAGTTGCTGACCATTCAGAGAATGACACACATACTATAGAGCATTCTTTAACTTGTGTCCCTAGAACACAAGTTAGACTAATCTTAAAAAGTATGTTGATATGATTTGATAGATTAATGGTATAGGATATAAAGATTCTCTTAAAAAGCCATTTATATCCCTTTATGTTTTTGGGTTTTTTTGTTTTTTATTTTATTTTTATAATTTTGTTTATGTTATAAAATTGTGAAAGAGAAAGTGCAAAAAAAAAAATTATTCCACCAAGACGATATTTTCCGAGCCAACTGTCTAACCATAAACATTGCGGAAAAAAATATGACAAGAAATTCCGCCCACAGTTACAAATAGGGCAAAGTATCGAGTCAATTTTCAATACCGCGACTAGATATATCATCAGTGGGCAGGCCATACCATTTTTAAATTTTCCCAACCAAGATGTTTCACCTAAAGAGGCACAGATTTAAACCCATCTCGTAGCCGATTTAATAACATGAAAACAATTAGCATCAATCACATTGCCGAAGTAGACTCATTTCACCACACTCCCCTGAATTTACAGCGTCCAAAACGTACCTGTCAACGCAGATGAGAGGGTAATCGAGCTAACCAACCTTGAGAGATTGTCAGAGTTAAATATCTTCCACACCAATTCTACGGATTCGATGAAAGGAGTTAAACTAAACTGTAATCAATCAATTTCCGTGTGAAGAGTTACAATGCTGATGCCTCCTCCCACGCGTACAGACGAGGGCATACATTTCTCAGAACGCCTTCATTATGCCATTTGTCTTTCCAAAAACTAGTATTGTCTCCATTTCCTATCTTGATCCGAATATAATCAAATATGTTGACACCTTGATTCTGTAACTTCTTCACTTCCTGCACAATAGAGGTCCACGTAGATCGAAAACCCCTTCTCACATCAGTGATCAAACCCCCCTCAGGACCATGAATGGCCTTAATCACTCTAGACCATAACAAAGATTTATGTGCAAAAAATCGCCAAACCCATTTGCACATTAAGCCTCTATTAAGCGCATAAAGACTGGAAACCCCCAAACCCCCTCTTTCTTTAGCTGTGAGAACCTTGTTCCAATTCACCCATGATGCTTTTTTACTTCTAGGATCGTGACCATGGAAAAAATGACTCCGAATGGATTCCAGCAAATGGAGAACACTCGAAGGGACTTTATATATAGACATATGGAAGATCGGCGTCGATCCTAACACCGATTTAAGAAGAGTAAATCGACCACCAATAGATAACGTTTTTAACTTCCAATTCGACAAACGGGACTTGATTTTAACAATGACCTCTTTCCAAGCGTGCACTCTAGACATATTTTCACCAACTTTCGTACCTAAATAAAGGAAAGGAGTATTGAGAACAAGGCACCCAAGTTTAGAAGCCGCACTCTTAATTCTGTCAGCGTCCACGTGAATACCCATAATCTTGCTTTTGCACAAATTTATCCGAAGACCAGAGACACGATAAAAGCATTCCATCACATGAACAAGGGTGTCAATATTAGAATCATTCCATTGCCCAAGAAATATTGCATCATCCGCATAGAATAGATGTGAAATATTTAGCGATGAGCTAAGCTTAATACCAGTAAACATGCCCACGTCCACCACACGTTGAAACGATATATGTAAGCTTTCCATTACAAGGATAAATAAAAAAGGGGATAGCGGATCACCTTGCTTTAGACCTTTGTAGAATTGGAATTCCTCCGTAGGACTCCCATTGACAAGAATTGAGCCTTTAGACGAATTAAGGCAGTTTTGAATCCATCCTCTCCATTTGATACCAAAACCAAATTTTACCAATATATCATCCAAGAAATCCCATCGAACCGAATCGTATGCTTTCTCAAAGTCGACTTTGAAAATAAGGGATTGTTTTTTCCTCCTACGACACCATTGCATAATCTCATTAAGGATAAATGGACCGTCAAGGATTTGTCTCTCCGATATGAAAGCCGATTGAACCTCATTTACAATATCCCCAAGAACACCAACAAGACGATTAGTCAAAATTTTGGCGATAATCTTATATATACTCCCAATCAAGCTAATAGGGCGAAAATCCTTAACCATGTTGGCATCGGGATTCTTTGGGATCAAAGCAATAAACGTCGAATTACATCCCTTCGGGATTTCACCACATGTGAAAAAAATACTTAATCGCCTCAAAAACATCGTTTTCAATAGTCGACCAAAAGTGTCGATAAAATCCAAATGTGAAACCATCTGGACCCGGTGATTTGTCTGTTCCGCAATCCCACACCGCCCTTTTGACCTCTTCTTTAGAAACCATACACTCAAGGTCTTTCTGCTGATCAGTCGAAAGTGAATTCGGAAAAGGCATATCAATATGAGCATTCTGATCCGGAGGCTTATCAAACCTGTTTCGAAAGTGCTGAAAGAATTCCTGTTTCACAGCCTTCGGATTATCAGTCCACGTTCCATTTATCATTATACCCCGAATATTCAATTGGCTACGTTTCTTGTTAAGCATGCCATGAAAAAACTTCGTATTCTCATCTCCTTCTACATACCATTTGATCTTAGCCTTTTGAGCTACTTCCGAAGCTTGGGCCTTATTCACTTGCTGTAATTTACCAAGAATCTCCAAACGGTTGTTAACAATCTCGTCCGATCCATTACCTTTATCAATCAATTCATCCAAGATCCGTAGTTCTTCCTTGAAATTAGTAACAGAACCTTTGGAATTGTTTCTGTAATCTGCATACCAAGCTCGGATTTTCACCTTGAGGAACTTCAACTTACCACACAAGTTACGCATAGCATTTGAATCATCCCCAGGAGCATCTTTCCAAGAATCTGTAACAAATTTATCAAAACCATCCACATCAAACCAAAAGTGAAAAAACCGAAACGGAGTCGGGCCATAATCAAAAGATGCTTCACGAAGTAAAATAGGGCGATGATCCGAGAGAAATCTATCCAGAGTAATAGCACTTATATTAGGACATGTGTTTAACAAATTTTCCGAAACGAGAAACCTATCCAACTTGCTCATTTTAGAAGCGGATTTGTGGCACCAAGTATATGCACTTCCACCAAGAGGAACCTCTTCAAGACCTGCGTTAATAATAAAATTATTAAAAATATCCGCACCATGAGCATTGAAATTCGATCCAAATCTGTCCGATTTGTATCTAACTTCGTTAAAATCTCCCATCATCACAACCTCACCGGCCCATTGGTTCGATACATGAGAAAGATAATCCCATAATAGCCGTTTATCTCTAACATCATGTGGCGCATATACCACAACAATAAGGATATCCATCCCCGATTTAATCCACACACCACGAACAATGACAAAATAATCCGACACAGTAACACTGTCCTTACGAAACGAATTTGGGTCCCAAATACAAAGAATCCCTCCAGAATTACCAATAGAGTCACTATGAACGTAATCAAAGTTTACATTACCCCAACAGAGTCTCACACTAAGTAAATCAATAGACTCCATCTTAGTTTCTTGTAACCCCACGAAACTCACTTTATTCTTATTACACAACTCCTTTACCCAATCTTTTTTAGCCTTTTGGGCGAGGCCTTGAACATTTAAAGACAGAAAATTCATCTATTAACCCCGTACCCTCCTTGTGATTCAATTATTTTGGTAATATCATTCGCACACCCATCCATATTATACCCCATTGTTATACCCACCTTCACAATTTCCTCCATGACACTTAAGATAGATCCACCAGTACGTGGTATTTCAGACATCTTGAATTTCCTTGAACCTGTAGAATTAGTTTTAGCACCATCACTATTCCTGTTATCTTCACGTTCAACCTGATGCACAGACTCATTATCACCATTTAACTGATTATCACTTATATTCTGGACCTGATCATCCTTTGACTTTGAACCATTCTTTTTCACACTAGGAGTAAAACCGGGAGGATATTTGAGGCTAGGATTCTCATCATTGACCTCCCGAATTACATCAGAAGGTTTTACTACCCGCGTGTTACTTTTTGGTCAGTCAATAGTTGTATGCCAGATGCTAAAGGATAATTAAGACATTCAATAGTTGCTGACCATTTAGAGAATGACACACATACTATAGAGCATTCTTTAACTTGTGTCCCTAGAGCACAAGTTAGACTAATCTTAAAAAGTATGTTGATATGATTTGATAGATTAATGGTATAGGATATAAAGATTCTCTTAAAAAGCCATTTATATCCCTTTATGTTTTTGGGTTTTTTTGTTTTTTATTTTATTTTTATAATTTTGTTTATGTTATAAAATTGTGAAAGAGAAAGTGCAAAAAAAATATATTATAAAGTTTAACAAGTCAAAAGTATTAAAATGACAAAAAATACGAAACAAAAACTGATAAAAAACTGTGTTATACTGTAAACAGAAGAGAAAAACAACATGTTTTGTACTTTTTTATACTTTTTAGGTACTTTCTAGTGGGACAGGAGAGATACCAATAGTAGTACTATTATTGGTACCCTCCTAGTTCACCAAATAATATAAAAAAGTACAAAACATTCTTCATTTGTCTCTCCTGTTTATAATAAAACGGAATTTTTTATCAGTTTTTGTTCCGCACTTTTTATCAGTTTAATATTTTTAACTTGTTAAACTTTATAATTTTTGTTTCGCATTTTCAGTTTCATAGTCTTATAAGATAAACAAAATTATAAAAATTATACAAATTTAAAAAAATTAAAAAACCAGAAAATCAAAAGAATACGAATGGTTTTTTAAAAGGGATTTTTATAAACTACTACTACCATTTAATATATATACGTGCACAAAAGGTGTCCTTGTTCTTAGGCTTTTCCATTTTGTCTACAAATGGCCTTGGTTATATATGTCATGATTGCCATTCTTTGAAATTAAATCAATCTCTCGATACATGGCCCACTCTACACATGGTTAAAATTAATTTCGTCAGATCGATTTTAACATGGTGTTACTATTGGTATCCCTGGCTCATCTAAAAATACCGAAAAGATACAAAAGATTCTTTTTGCACCCTCTTTTACAGTATAATGCAGTTTTATATCAAGTTCTGTTCCGTATTTTTTAACAGTTTCATCCTTTTGACTTGTTAAACTTTATAATTTTTATCCCGCACTTTTAGTTTCACAATTTTATAATATAAATAAAATTATAAAAATTTTAAAAAAATAAAAAAGATAAAAAAAAAGAAAAATAGAGGGTACAAATAATGTTTTAGAGGGTACAAATAACATGAGACTTTTAACATAGTTACAAACACCATAATTACCACTCATCGTTTCATGTGATCAAATACGTACCGTTATTAATGGGTTGTATTATCAATGGTGGGTTATAAGAGCAATCGGTGTCATGACATCTATTTGTCATGCCATTTAAGTCTTATTGAGTGTCATTGGGTGTCATATTATTTTAACACAACATCTCAAAATACTACATCTCGTACAACACAACACAACTCAAGCAATTTTTTTTTGAACGGTAAAGATGGAATATATATAAAAAGAGTCTAGCAAGACGCTAGAAACTTAAAGTACAATAGAGTCAACAAAAAGAATTGCATAACATTAAAAAATGGTAAAATCCCGAGACTTAAACTGTGAGAGAATCAAAAGGGATGAAAAAACTTTTGACACGAAGGCCGACGGATCAGTTTTCACTTCGGCAAAAGAAAAACCCCCCATCCCGGAGGCCGAGCCACCGGCTTTCACTTCGGGATGGATTTTGATGAAACTCCAAACAAGTCCTGAGAGAAGGATGAAAAGAAGAACCATCCCCAAAATTTTATTATATTTGGGCCTCACATACCTACAATTTTATTATATTTTTTCAATTTTTCCAAAAAAACTAAATTCATTTCATTCAAATAAAAATTACAAAATACAATACGAAAAAACGTTTACCCCCAAAATTACGAAATACGGTACAATATGAGATAAAAAAACTAAAACATGAGTCGAACCATTACATATTTTTGTAATGGTTAATCATTTGTTGCTTGTCGGTAATGGTTCATAGCAATTCGGTTCGAACAACAACCAGGTTGTTCGAGTTTGTCATATCCGAAAAGCTCGCATTTTCGAGAGCACTGAAACCGTACTTGATGAGGGGATCATCAGGCAGCGCTTCCACCCTCAACAATTCCGAAGCACGCGCACGCAATTGATCCAGGTACCGATTCAACTCATGCAACAAATTGTTCGCCAGCTCGACATCAGCTATAAGTTCTCGACGTAGTCGACGAAGGGTCTCTTCTCCCACTTCTTCTGGTTCGGTAGCTATAGTTGTGACAATGGGATTTTTTTAAGTTAAAAGAGGATAGTAGAGAGAGTACAAGAGAAAATGTGTGAAAATTGTGTGTTATTTTGAATTTTAAGAGGGATATATATAATAAAAAAAGGTATAAATTAAAAAAAATGAAATTTAAACCGTTATATGAAACGGTAATATATTTTTTTCCTTCGTCTCTCTCCTCGTCGTGTAGCTGGCGAAAACACAACCGTCGAGCCACTCCGGTGTGGCGGCGAGCAAACGGCGACGTCAGATGATGGAGGCCACGTCGGATTCGGCAAGCCTCCACGCCGTGACACCTTTTGCTCTAAAGACCTTCCTAAATAATCATTTGCACTCTTTTTTTTATGTTTTTGGATTTTTATATGTTTATAATTTTGTTTATGTTATAAAACTGTGAAACGGAAAGTGCGAGAAAAAAATATAAAGTTTAACAAGTTAGAAGTATTAAACTTTTTAAAGTAGTACGAAAAAGAAATTGATAAAAACCTGTGTTGTACTATAAACAGTTGAACAAAAGAATAAAAAGTACAAAACATTAATATTTTTTGTGAGCCAGGGAGGTACCAATAGTAGCACCATTCGCGAAAACATATAGTGTAAAGTGTAGTTTATACAGTGTTGCAAAAATCGGCCTAGCGGCCGATTAATGGGCGCCTAGGTGCTAGGCGGGGATTAACCACCTTGATTTTCACTAATCGGCCTTATTAACCTTTTATGGATATTAACTCTTACGGAGAATGGAGGTCTTGGATCGATAATGTAAAACTGCCGAAGAAGAATAAAAGCATGTTCCAAGGTATTTATTTTGTGATGTGGTGGCTTCTATGGAATTTTCGTAATAAGAAGATGTTCGAGGCCAAGCCCAAATCTAAGGAGACGTTTTTTGATGAGATTATTTGTAGTTCTTATTACTGGTGTCGGTATAGATGCAATACTTTGTTTAGCTGGGACGATTGGTATAAAAACCCGTCTCTTATTTCTTTGTAATTTCTAGCTCCTTGCTAGTTTTTTTTAATAAAAGTCGCCGTTCAAAAAAAAAAAAAAATCGGTCTGGTAAAAAATCGGTCAACATACCAATTAATCGGATAAAAATCGGCCAAATCGGGCATAAATCGTCCAAATCGGCCAGCTCGGTTACTGATAGAAATCGGTCAAATCGGACAAAAATAGGCTAAATCAGGCAAATCGAGCATATATTTTTAAAATTTTATAATTTTATATATAAAAAGTCCAATCCGATTAATCTTCGCCTAACCGATTAATCACTAGACGATACTCGACCTCGTAGCTAGCGCCTAGCGATTTTTGCAACCTTGGTTTTATATATAAAAAAAGTCAGCATCTTACTTAAAACAAATGCCTGCAATGATCATCAAATTAATTTCTAGTTGGATTGTAAGGTTGTGGCTGTTTAACATAAGGGTGTTAACAATCCAAGATGAGTCGAGTTTTAATCTAAGCAGGTGAGGCTCGTTTATTAACTACTTGACCTGAGCTCGAATAAACTTTTATAAATTGGCTTTAGCTCGAACATAAATATCTTTTTTTATCTCGTCTACTATAAAGTTGCCATAAAGTCTAATCTTATTTTTGCTCATTTGAATAGATGCTATAAAGTCTAATCTTATCTTTTGCTCATTTGACCAAGTATACATTATAAAATAATTGATGGTATTAAACCTAGCATTATTGATTAATTACATATTCTCTTTACCAAGTACGTGGAAAATGAAAAACCAAAACTAAAAGATAAAGTAGTTGACCTATATATATAAAAGAGATAGCAAAGCTAGCAACCCACAACTCATCCAGTATTTACAAAGAGAGTTTTGTACCTTGTTTCATAATCTTCCTAAAAAAGGAAAGCAACAACCCTAGTTCAAAATGAGCACACATAACTCTATATGCATCTCTTCGTGTTCTCTTCTATTCGGCACCCGTAAAACCAAGCTAAAACGCGTTCGAAAACAGTCACATCTTCGGATTCATAAGCTCAACAGGTAAATTATTCATAAGCTCAGTTTTTTTTTTAATTTGCATACTTCAGTATACATACTCGAGAAACACACACATGTCCGCATCTTTTTTTCTTTTTCGGGTTACGTGGGTTTCCGACTCGATATTGCGAGCCGACTAATCACAAGGCGACTACGCTTTTAAATAGCCCAGATTCGTCGCAGGTGAATCTACGATAAAGGGATTAATTTTCTCCACGTGACCTCAAGACTGAAGATCATCATTATGTTCACCTCTTTTAAATATGCATGCGTTTGTGTCTTGTTTATTTCTTGATGAATTCAGTTTTACTCTTTGCATAGGGCGAACAAGTTAATGGAAGAAAAGATTAAACGAAAGATGAAGCTCAAGAACATGAAGCTGTACATGGAGAACATGAATATATTTAAAGAGAACGAGAAATTGAGAAAGAAGGCATCACAACTCCATCAAGAGAACCTAGTTTTATTATCTGAACTCAAGAACAAATTCTCTCATGTACGATAGTTTATTCGAACTAGCTTGTGTAGTAGTAACTATTTCATCCATTAGTACCACGTTTTATTTCTTATCTTACATAGATAATAAAATAACTGCATGTTGGATTAATTTTCCTCGTATTTTTGTTTTTGCTAATGTATTTTATCAGATACCTTTTAAAAGATATGTAGTACAATTTGTAGTAGATATGTGTTAAATTTTTTTAGCTTCCTAGGTGTAACAAGCTTGAAACATTGGATAAATAACATGCTTGTGTAATTATGATCGGATAATAACTCTAAAAAGCAAATATGTTAGACAATAACTATGAAATTTGGATAAATAACAAAGTATTGATAATGACTGGATGAAATGATTTATTACAACCAAATGTCATAAAATAAGAGCACCAGCCTTAGAGTCATAGAGCTCGTGTTATAACAAAAAATGTTGAGACATAATCATTTTTTTCCTATAACTCTCATTTTTACATCACTCAATATAAAACACACTCTAGATCACATTTAACCTAAGACACATGTCCGATGTGAGCGCCGATGTTATAGGTTGGTGCGAGGGACGATAACGCCTCGTACTGAGTCTCTACTGTATAAGTTATGACTAATATTATAATCTATATATTTGCAAGCTGTACGGCTGTACCCGAGTAGTTTTATGACTTTATCCATTATCAACTTATCAATAGATAACAAAGTCGAAGCCCAAGACTTTTGTAAACAACATACATTAGATTAATAGATAGATATGATGATAGATCTAGTATAGATTTGTTTATGTTATTATAAAAAACTTCATTTAAGTGTTAATGTCAAGAACCATAATAATGTCATTTGAACTCAAGACCCGAAAGCTTATACACAAAAAGTCATAATTCGTTTTTATTTAACTCCAAAAGTAGTTCTAACAACGATGAGCATCCGTAAGCTTTGACTTATACATCAAAAGGTTAAAACTTTTCACATAATAGAATTTGTGACATAGATAAATCCTTTAGTATAGTATACTTACACCAGTGGCCGTGAGATTAAGTGTAGCGATGAGCACACATGATCGCGGTCATCAGTGCCACATCAATGTCGACCTTATGATGAACTTATTGTAATAAGGTGATCGGGGTCAACATAAAAAACATACCATATTAAAATACACATATAGCCTACAAAAATCATTTAATAAAAGCACCACACGTACAAACCTCCTCACACGACTCAGTCTTATTTTCGACTGAGTAGTTGCAAAATACCATGCAATTGCAAGACACGTCCTACCTATTAGAGGATATAACGGCCCAAGCCCGAATGTGGTTTGGGTCGATTAGGGTTTTAGGGTTTCTGGTATGTTCTATGTTGCCATATAAATGATATCAATAATATAACACATCTCACAGGGTTTTAATTATTCAACACTACCATGGTCACCGTGGTAACACCAACGTTTCCAAACTAGTGCCAAATCGGATAAAGACGCGTCCAAACTAGTGCCATTATGGACGGTCTGATGATTTGCACAAAAAAATATTAAGGGTAACTAACCGTTGACATGTTACTTTTTGTGTTTTTGGTTTCATATTTTTGGACCGAAGCAAGGGGACCGATAGTGACTTTTAAGCCTTGATCGAGCATGCAAGAAACCAAGAAAATTTGGGCCTATCATCATCATCATCATCATCATGACTGTAGAAAATATGAACCATTGTCTTGCCAAATTTTTCTAACGACATATAATGATGCAGAAGAGAATACAAGTCAAAAACCCTCATGATTGTATCCTGGACCAGAGAAAAATAAATCCAACATGTTTTTGTTTAGAGGGAAGGGAGTGGTCGTGCCAAGGCTTGGTGCCAAGCTATGGCGCGAGATTGAGCCATGGCGCACCACTCCGTGGTTCGCGCCAAGCTCTCTCGCGCCGTGGCTAACAGCCCACGCGAAAGAAAAAAAAAAAAATATTTTTTTTGAAAAACTAGCCGTTGGGGGGAGCGGGTTTTTGAAAAAAATACCCCCAAAACCCTATTTTTACCCCTTTAAAATCCTATAAATACCCCCTTTATATTTTATAACTTCACACACAATTTTTATATATATTCTACATCAATACTTCTCATTTTTCTTTGAAATATGGATCCAAATAATCTCAACGATTTCGACACAACCAACACATACGATCATTATGATGCTTTCTTTCAACCCGACTATGATCGCTATATGCGAGATTACGAGTCGTATCAACATTATATGAGTTTGTGTGAGCAAGAAGCCGGGGGTTCGAGTTCCGGTCCTATTAGGAGGAGGAGATACATATATCGTGAACGAGAAGAGGCGGAAGAAAGGCTAATCGACGACTATTTTGGCGACGACGAGTACGAGCCTAAATATCCGGAAGAAACGTTTAGGCGAAGGTATCGTATGAGCTCTACACTTTTTAATAAAATAGTCAACGATATCTTAAGTTATGATGTTCAGCCTATTCCCGAGTACTTTACTTATTTTAGCTCACGGCTCGATGCGACCGGTCGTAAGAGTATTGGTCCTATTTTAAAGTGCACATCCGCCATACGCCAACTGGCGTACGGCACTGCACCTGATGCATTTGATGAGTATTTGCAAATTGCTGAACGTACTTCACGAGAATGTTTAGATAACTTTACTAAATGCATTCACGTTTTATATAATCATAAGTTTTTAAGAAGACCAAGTGCAACTGATATTGAAAAAACATATAAATTGCACGAAGAAAAACATGGACTCCCGGGAATGCTCGGGAGTATTGATTGTATGCATTGGGATTGGAAAAACTGCCCAAAGTCATTACATGGGCAGTTCAAAAGAAGGGATCATAAATACCCAACTCTTATGTTAGAAGCTGTTGCGGATCAAAGATTGTGGATTTGGCATGCATATTTTGGGGTTCCTGGGGCGAATAATGATTTAAATGTGTTATATGGTTCCCCATTATTTGATGATGAAATTGCTGATATAGCTCCAGAATGTCCGTTTATAGTAAACGGGCATACATACAGGAAATGTTACTATTTAGCCGACGGTATTTATCCGGAATGGTCTACGTTTGTCAAAACGTTTTCTGTTACAAGGGATGCCAAGACCTTTAAGTTTAAAACAGTTCAAGAAGCTGCAAGAAAAGATATTGAACGGGCATTCGGAGTCCTACAAGGTCGTTGGGGGTATTATACGACAACCCGCGCGTGCAATGCAAATCAACAACCTCAAGAGAATCATGTATTGTTGTATAATTTTACATAACATGATATTGGAAAACGAGTGATTTGAAGTTAACCCGAATCATATGTTCGTGAGTCCAGAACCAAACATGGTTAGAAGCTGGGTCGAAAGATGTGATTTACATGTTAGGAAGGCAAAAGAACTTCGCGATAGGAAAACGCACGTCGATCTTCGACAAGACCTTGTGAAGCATCTATGGAATAATCAGTAGTTTGTGTTTTTATGTAATGTTTAAGTTTTATGATATTTAAGTTGTTATGTAATGTTCAATTTTTATGTAATGTTTTATTATTTAATATAAGTTATATAAGTTTTTTAATTAAAAAAAATAAAATAATAATAAAAAAATAGTTTGGCACCTGAAATTCTGATGCCAACCAATGCCGCTGAATTCTGATGTCATAGCAATTCTGGTGCCAAACTCCATTTTGCTGACGTGGCACCACTTTTTCTCTATGCCACGACCGCTCCCCGTGTTATTATAAAAAACTTCATTTTAAGTGTTGATGTCAAGAACCATAATAATGTCATTTGAACTCAAGACCCGAAAGCTTATACACAAAAAGTCATAATTCGTTTTTATTTAACCATAAAAGTTGTTCTAGGAACAATGAGCACCCGTAAGCTTTGACTTATACATCAAAAGGTTAAAACTTTTCACATAAGAGAATTTGTGACATGATAAATTCTTTAGTATAGTATAGTTACGCCATTGGCCGTGAGATTAAGTGTAGCGATGAGCACACATGATCGCGGTCATCAGTGCCACATCAATGTCGACATTCTTCATAATCAACTTATTGTAATAAGGTGACCGCGACATAACAAAAATACCATATTAAAATACACATATACCCCACAAAAATCATTTAATAAAAACACCACACGTACAAACCTCCTCATACGACTCGATCTTATTTTCAACTGCGTAGTTGCAAAATACCATGCAAGACGCGTCCTACCTATTAGAGGATATAACGGCCCAAGCCCGAATGTGGTTTAGGTCGATTAGGGTTTTAGGGTTTCTGGTATGTTCTATGTTGCCATATAAATGATATCAATAATATAACACATCTCACGGGGTTTTAATTATTCAACACTACCATGGTCACCGTGGTAACACCAACGTTTCCAAACTAGTGCCAAATCGGATAAAGACGCGTCCAAACTAGTGCCATTACGGACAGTATGATGATTTGCACAAAATTTTAAAGGGTAACTAGACATGTTACTTTTTGTGTTTTTGTTTTCATATTTTTGGACCGAAGCAAGGGGACCGATAGTGACTTTTAAGCCTAGCTAGCTGCAACATTCATCGAGCATGCAAGAAACCAAGAAAATTTGGGCCTATTATCATCATCATCATCATCATCATAATGACTGTAGAAAATATGAACCATTGTCTTGCTAAATTTTTCTAAAGACATATAATGATGCAGAAGAGAATACA
The DNA here is from genome assembly GCA_026074375.1 of Tanacetum coccineum. Lineage (NCBI taxonomy): Eukaryota > Viridiplantae > Streptophyta > Magnoliopsida > Asterales > Asteraceae > Tanacetum > Tanacetum coccineum. Next base: position 77,266 of record BQNB010005480.1, on the reverse strand, counting down.
AGTCAAAATCCCTCATGATTGTATCCTGGACCAGAGAAAAATAAATCCAACATGTTTGACAAGGATAGTTGAAACCATCACAAACAAAATAAAAATAGTTGTATATATTATGAGCCCACTAAATTCAGTAACTGGTTTTTCCCTTTTATAATGGGTCATGTTTCTTGTGGACTTATATTTTTCTTGACCCAACATATGAACACACTTCAAAAACAAAAAAGTAGACAAAGTCGGACATCTGATTATTCGGATTATTCAACCCGAATACTAAACAAAGTCGGACATCTGATTGAAAATGTTTGTGTTTGGGTCGACTCAGTAACCAGAATAAAGTTTTATTTTTTAATATTACTAACTATTTAAAAGATTAAGAATAAACATTATTATTACATTTTATTTATATTTATATTCGAGCAGAACCAAATTAATTCAAACCCAATTAATCTGAATTCAAATAAGGTCAGCTCGGATCGACTTTGACTCGAACCAAATTGATTTGAACCTGACCAATTCGACTTCACTAACACCCCTAAACTTGCTCTCTAAAATAGGTATTCTTTTTTCTAATCTATTTTTAATGTGTTTGTGTAAGCTTATTTTAAACTAGGGCTTATTAAGTTTTAGCTTTTTGTGTCATTATTTTTAAGCTACTCCCTCCTCATCTATATGGGGTTTGGTTCCTTTAGGGGGTGTTTCTTTCAGCTTATATAGCCAGCTTATGGCTTATTTGCTTTTCGGCTTATGCTTCATAAACCCATTTTTAGTGGCTTATTTTGAAATTTTTCGGCTTGCCGAAAAGTGTCAAAATAAGCCACAAAAAGTGAGCTTATGAAACATAAGCCCAAAACCAAATAAGCCATAAGCTGGCTATATAAGCCGAAAAAAAATGAGTTTCATATGTACCCGGCCTAACCTGGGTACTTGGTGGTGGTCCGTACACACTCCTCACTCTCTATTTCTTCATCCATCAGCAAGCTGTAAACCAAATTTCAACTTTTTGACCACACCTACACTAATTGAATACGAATCACACCAATGTGTACCCAAATCAAACCCTATAAGTGTAGCCAAGAAGAAATGTACTGAGGGTTTTGCGTGCTGCTGCTAGGTATATGATCTCGTTGGTCGAGGTTGTGTATTTTGACAATTTATAAGCTACTAGTTAGTTTAAGCTAACCTTATATGGGGGTTTAAACATAATTTGTGTTGATTATTTGTTAACTAAATTCGAGATGCTATTAGAATGAGCATTTTGTCAAGGAAATGGAGGTCCGGCTGGAAGAGCATGACTAGACTTGTTTTTAATGACAAAATGGTTACAGTTCCATCTAACTGCCAACAAATGAAGTAATATAAGCTTGCGAGCACCATTTTAAACGTTTTGTTAATGCACACGGGTTCAATACTTGATATCATAATTCATGTTCGTGAGCTTGATGTTCATGAGCTTGAGGTGGATTCAGAGTTTGACCAGATAATATGTTATCTTTCAAGATACAACCATTTGCAAAATTTGTGTTTCTTGGGATCAGACAAACACAAACACTGGTACAAGCTACCTTCTTCGTTCTTTTCATTGCAAGGATTAAAAGTCATAGCGCTCCATAATTGTCTTTTCAGACCTCCTATAATATTTGACGGGTTTAGTAAGTTAAGCGCCGTGTGTTTTTCAAATGTTGATATTACTTCCAAAACACTTCAACTTTTCCTCTCCAAGTGCCAACTAATTACGGATCTCCATTTGGTAAGGTTCATTTAACGACTTATAAAGCCTATTAAGTAAAATTATTTCTTAGTCGTAAAGTATGTAAATGCAGCTAGGTGATAATACTCGAGACTTTGCTACAGGAAACAAGTTCACATTTGTTAAGTTATTACAATGTGTGCCTTTGATTGAGTTCCTGGTAATCGGAGGTCTTTATATGAAGGTAATATTTACGTTAAAGATTATATCTCATGTAACATGTAAGGATATGGTATTTACTGACTTGGTTTTGAATTCGGTTAAAGCACTTGTCTGCAGGTGGTATGCCACATAAGCTTCCAACTTCACTCGATCAACTCAAATGTCTTTCTTTAGCAATGTGCTATGACGAAGAACATGAAGTTTCCTCTGCCCTTTGTTTGATAAGAAGCTCCCCAAATTTAGAGAAATTTGATCTGACGGTAAATGATGATATACGTATGGTAATTATTACTTTATAATTAACTAACAGTCTAACACTATTACATTTTTATAATCAGGGGTATGATAAGTCGGATACTACACAAATTTCCAAAAAATTTCCTGATATTCAAGACTACTCTGGCTTCGCATTGGACCATCTCGAGTTCTTTTGGGTGGAGTATTTCACTAACGAAGATCGCCAGGTAGACTTTCTGAAACTCATCATGGCTAAGTCACCAATGCTAAAGAAAGCACAAATAGAGCTTTTTGAAAGTGTTTCTCTTGAGGAAGAAAATGAGTTACTTAAAGATTTGTTACAACTGCCTTTTCCACGTGCATCACCTTCAGCAAAACTCGTCTTTCAACGCCCAAAATCCGCCTCATGATGACTTTTGTCTTTGGCGATTCCAATTGTTGTCTTGATGGTTAAGATCTATTATTGTTTAAGCACACCACTTATTTGGAGTATATAGAACGGGTTTGGACGTTCATTTTTGGTTTTGATTTCTAATTGTTGCTATCTGCTTGTTTATGAAGTAGCAAGCTTTATATTTATGATCTAAACTTGCCAGTCATGTCAAGAATTACACATTTTAAGGAATGCCATTGTTGGCTGCTAATCACTCCTCTTCTCTTATCCATCTCAGTATCCTGCAACAATAAAATCCAATTTTCGACCAGAATGAAACATGTTTGCAACTTGTACATCTCTGTGCATTAGGAGTGATATACCATACCTTTCTTGTCGATAAGTAGAATTGGCAAAGTAGATAGGGGCCTCGACACTGGAAGCCTTCTTGCTTCTCTGTATCTATTCACATTTTGGTAAACTTGAGTCCCTGGAATGTTTCCTAAAACACCCGTGTTTGGTCTTGTGACGTGCAATAGAATCTTAAAAACCGAAACCCGAACCTATTTTAAAACAGAGGCCTATGTTAGATCAAGTATACATAGCCTTAAAAATGTATGTTATGTATGAAAGCTTACCGTAATTGCAAGACCAATGGGAACTGAAATCAGGAAACCACCAAAGAAGAAGATACACAAGCTACACAACAGCAACAACATACCCAATCCCGCCGAAGCGGGGTATGGGGGAGGTGAAATGTAGACGGATCCTGCCCCTACTTCCAAGATAAACTCGGAAGTAAAGATGTTGGAGATTTTAGTGTCATCAACGGCCATTTAGGTAATGACGATTTACTAGAGACTAATGAGATTTCATACTTAGCTTGGATACGAGTTAGGGAAGTGTGGAGTACACACTCGTTGAGTTAATATGTTTTCGACCATGACAAAATTAGTGCTAGCACTTAGTTTTCCACTAGCAGTACTAAGTAGTTAGTACTGCCAGCACTAAGTGCTGACAGTACTAAGTTGGTTTACTATATTTTCCACTAGGAGTACTAAGTAGCTAGTACTGCTAGCACTAAGTAGTTAGTACTGCTAGCACTAAGTAGTTAGTACTGCTAGCCGTGTAACTGTTGAAAACAGTTGTGAAAGTTGGTTTTAACCAACTTTAACTGCTTAACTGTCATCTAGAATCTGTTTTATTGATAGATTTATTAGTTTCATTGAATAGAACGAAAAATACAAATACAATTCCTTCATTGTTCTTGATTTATGATTCTTGTGCCTATTTAAGTTTCTAGCGTCTTGCTAGTCTCTTTTTTATATATATTACATCTTTGCCGTTCAAAAAAAAAGAACTTAAATTGTTATACTCTTTATATTATCCCGATAGAGATTTCGTGCAACCCAAGCATTGATAAGGGTCGAAATACTTTATACAGAAAGTGGACTTTTACACGATATAAGCGAGTTATCCAGGATTAAACCTTTTTAGGCTTAAAGTTTTTTTTATGCTAAAAAATTATATAATTATTTGAATAAATAAATAAAAATATGCAAGTCAAGTTATTCGGTTCGATTTAATTCAATTTGAATTCGATTCGATTTTCAGTTTTACCCAGAAAAAAAACCAAACTAATTGAACCAAATAAACCGAACACCACATAATCGAACCGATCAGCACCCCTAGATGAGCCTATTGTTTCAGATTGAACATATAAATATCTAAACTATTCAAAGGCGATTTAATGGTAAAAATAATTTGTGACTATTACTTTAGGAGCCGTTTGGTTTACTCGTAAGAATCACAATGGAAATGAATCTAGGGTCCGTTTGTTATAGGGGATTCGACTTTGTGGAATGGTTTGAATGAAAAACATATTGTTTGGTGTGAATACTCGGGTTAAGTAACAGTGTCTGATACATTTCCTGGTGGGTTTGCACGATAGATACGCCTAGGATTTCTGACATATATGTATTTCTTGTTGACTTTTGGACTTGTGACAATAAATGCAAGTGGAAGTTGCTTCATTTTTATTGGGAGAAATTCTACATCTACATAATTTTTACAAACAAACTTTCACATAATGATGTGGCAAATATAATTGACCAATCATGTTTTAGTGTATTTTCTCTTTCTTATTTTCACCACCAATAATTGATTGACACATCATTATGTGGATTTGTTTATGTAAAATTTATGTGATGTAACACTTCTCTTTTGTTGGCGTGTAACAATTTCAACCACACATAATTAATTTTGTTATTTTTTTAAACTTTTATATATGTATACATTAATTTTATATTTAATAATTAATCTAATTTAATATACATATTATTTATTTTATTTTATACATAGCTTTGAAAGAAAAAAAGAAATCAAGATTTCATGGGTGTTTAAAAATGTTGTTTGTTTGAGATGTTATAAGAATTGGTTTTAAACATAATAATTTTTTAATTCAAAATAAAATGAAAAACAAGAAACTAATGGTTGATAATGATGGTGGGCTCACTTTTCTAGTCCAAAGAACCAAATCCAGGGCACTATGCCAGGTTTTATACAACCCTTTATATTTGGTCATTGTTACCAACGAGTTGAAATTTAACCCGCGCGTTGCGGCGGGGGCAACACGGTTTATGAAACTTTAAAAAAAGACTACCATATTTTTTAATATTTATTTATAAGAATGTGTATTGAACTTTAATATTTTTTATAAAATCGTACTCACGTTTAAAGCGTTTAAAGCGTATTAATAAGGGACTCGTATGGTCTGTAATTTAAAGCGTTGTATTTTTCATTAAAAGTGCGCCATATGTTTGCTACATACTGATAAAGAAAACTTGTTGTATAAAAAAGTCGTAATTAGTGAGAATTTGAGGGCCTTTTTTGTCGTTTTTTTGTTACTAATTTTTTATCAATACAAAACAGTGTACCATTTTTTTAAATATTTTTATTGTGAGTAACATGTGGATAATTAAGTAAAAAAAAGTATAAGCCCAACAAATAGTCATGCTATATGACCGGATATAGGTTGTTGGTCAAGAATGCATAAAAGAACAAAATTAAAACACGCTCAGTAGAATGTGTGTGTTGGAAATTTTTATATATTTTTTTCTTTTTAAAAATGTATATTAAACTTCAACATTTTTTATAAAATCGTACTCATGGATGGAACATATCAATACTGGTTTCATTTTATTCGTGGTCCAGAGGCATTTCTGTCCGTATATTTTTTATTTAAAAAATATATGTAAAAAGTGGGCGACTAAAAGAAACTTGAGGGGCTTTTTTTTTATTTTATTTTTTTATATTTTATGTAAAAAAGTCGTAAACAATTAAAGTTGAGGTCCATTTTGTAATTTTTTTTTTACTTTGAGCCGGATTTTGAGCTAAATTTTTGGGCCGGTACTGTAGCATTGTAGCATCAAACATGCCACCGACCATTTGTGAATAGTATAAAGAGTAATTCTAATCCTTATCCTGCATACAAACAAATTATTTTGGCTTAAGTCCTACCCCTAATCTAGATAACCCCATACCAAACACACCCTCAAAATCCATAGATCTAAACTCATCTCGAACCAAAACGGCCCTACTAGGTGAATGAATATGAGTTCTTTATTCATTGAAAACCAATGTTTTGTCACTAATTCTAGCCTCGAGTATTTTAATAAGAAAACGATAAATCCCTCATAATATTTGTTTCCTACTATGTTTCTACTCACTAGATGCTGACAAGTGACAGAATGGACGGTCTAAGATGCGGCAGATAATGAGGGAGAATAAATTATATTTTAATGTTTGTGTGTATAAGCAGGATAAGTAGAAATACAAAGTAAACAATATAGCAAAGCTCTTTCCAATATCATAATTACTTTAAATCACAAAGACAAAGAAACAAGTGGGGCATTTTATTATGGGAAGTGATTTGTGCACCACTATTTTTAGCCAAACACCACTAATCGTGCATATCGGTGGTTGTACTGTGTCATTATCGATGTCAATAAGTGGTGAGTATGGCTATAAAAAAGTGCACAAATCACTTCCCTTTTATTATGTTAAAGCAAAAAAACAAAGAAAAAGTGGGACCGTTTAAATGTATGAAATGATAGAATCATACCAGCCAATTGCGAAAATTTTCGCAGTACCCGGTTGGGATATGTGTTGTCTAGATATAACCCTGACAATTTTTTTTCAAAATAACCATTATCATCGCGTTGCCCCCCCCCCCCCCCCCCCCCTCCCCCGCGATTACTTTTGTACACGTGTCGAAGTCTTAAGCAACATAGAAAGTATCGAAATTTAAAAAAAGGAACCATAATTTTGTTTATATGTAGATCGCGTGGCCTATAGGGCGATTTACATTTTTATTTTGTCCTTTACTTATAGATCGCGTGCCCCCCCACTCGATTTACTTTTTTTGGCTTCTAGGTCTGGTAGTGAATAGTTACACACAGTATCAATGATATATTCACTGGATTCGTTAGAACCAACACACGAATAATAAAATATAATAATGAAGGAAATTACCAAAAAACCCCTTGAAGGACAAAGGAAAAAAAGAAATTCATCAAAATATATATAATATAATAACGCATATAAACCGTGGAAGTATGATCCCCGGGTCGTTATCCCCCAACGATTTGTGAAATTGAAACCACGTTTGATGTTCGGACAATGATTTGAATTGGAAACAAGGATTGATTTGATTATCTACTTCTACTAATTAAAAAGCAAATTATAACAATTAAGCACGAAAACAAATAACGGGAAATTAAACTTTAACTAAAAACGCAAAACAGGAACCCTAAATAGCAATTAAAAAACCTAATTTTTCAAAATTAAACCTAAAATGAATTTTTCTCTTTAAATGGACTCTAATTGACTAAAAAGTAAGTTTAAAGAAAACTAGAACAAAAACGGAGTTGAAATGAGCTTTAAAACACGAAAAATGAGAACGGGAACAAATCACGTTCTTTAAAAATCGAAATTTTGCAAATTAAACCCTACGAAAGCAAAACTAATTTTTCCTATTATACTTTTTTTTTTATGATAAAAGAAAATTTACCTAAAAAGATTTATATTTTTCTGATTATTTTTTTATTTATATGATTATTTTTAAAAGTTTTTAATAAAAATAAATGTTTAAAAATACTAAACTATCTATAAAAATTCTAGAAAAAATACAGAAAATAGCTTATACTAATTAGAACCTAGAAAAAATAAACTCGATTACACAGCTTAATGAATAAGCCACCGAATAAGCTAAAACAGCTTATTAAGCTTATGAGGGTAAAATGTGTATAAGAATTAAATGTTGTAAGAGTTTAACGAAAAAGACCCCAGGGCGCAGTGGTAGTGGGTGTGTGTTATAAAAGGGTTGAAGGTGTTGAGGTCGGGGGTTCGAGTCTTGCTCACCCCCGATTTCCACTTTCCTCTTTTTTTTATTTTGAAAAACTTATAAAAGCAAAGTTGTAAATAAGCTAAAAATAAGCATTTTTAATAAAAGAAACTTTTTATGAAAAGCCCTAAATAAGCTATTAAACAGCTTATAACTTTGACATGAACACTTAACTCATTTTTTTGGTATTTTTCTTAAACTAATTAAGCTAGTAGACTAAATAAGCTAAAATTAAGACTCAATAAGCTATAACATGCTAAACCTAAGCTAATGAGCTAAACAAAACTAAAAATAAGCAAGCAATAAGCTAGAAAACTAAATAAGCTCTAGAATTAAAACTATTAATCAAACAGTCCTTAGGAACTGTTTTGAGCTTAATATTAAGCTCAACAATGGATCCTTAAAACTGAGAGCTTAACAATTTCTTAAAGTACAACTAAAAATCTACTTAAAACAATAAGCCAAACACATTTTGAAATCTAAATAAGCAATTAAAAAGTACTAGGAAAAAGCTACAGGCTACTGACTTAATCACTTTTGGTTTAACTAAAAAGAACTAGAATAAGCTTGCAATGACTTAATAGGCTAAGAACTACTTTAAACTATCCTAATAAGCTGATTTAAGAACAAATTAAGCGAAGGTTTAAGAAAATAAGCTATAAAAACTAAAATAAGCACTTGACAAAACCTGAGACCCAAACAGTCCCTACAGGGATCTTCGAGCTTATTTTTAGTTAAGCTCTTGGATCCTTGTGGGGAAATAGCTTATTAAAGCTTATACTATAACTAATAAGCTTCCTAAATCAACCTTTGAAACAAAGTTTGAACTCAATGCTATTACAAAAGTACTTTGAAAACAGACCTAAGGCTTAGATTATGCTGAATTTTACTTTAAAATTGAAAAGACAAATTACTTGCTACTGTTTTTGGCTTTTTAGGAATTTTAGTCAAATTTAAAAGCTAATGTACCTTAGAGAATAAGCCAGAAATTTAGAAACATGTTTTAATCTAACTAAATCTATATGTTAACTATTAGCCTACTGAATTTTAACAAATAAAACTAACTTAAGCTAGCTTAATATCTAACCATAAGGTCTGCAGTTTAAGACTGCAGACTCCTATCTGATGCAATTGACAAAGAGGCTAAAACTAAAATGCAGGTGACCTTAGTGGTCAAACCTGCAATGAACACACTTAATAAGTATGTTTGAACACTTAACAAGCAAAAGCAAAGCTTGAGGATGCTTGGACCCAAAATCCTATACTAGCTTTTAAAAACAAACTCCCCTAGTGTAAGAACAAACAAAGTGAGACTAAACTTTTTTAAATTTTAAAATCTAACTTTAGAAAACAACTTTACTACTCATTTAAATCTAAATAGAAACTAGATCAAAAGCTTTTACCAAATTCCTTTGACTTTTTGAGGTCAAACTTTACTAATTCAAACACTCCTTTAGCACTTAAAATTTGATTAAGCCTTATCTAGTTTAAAACTAATGAACACTTATGAGAAACCAGATTACAAACAGCTTTTAACAAGTATATAAAACACAAATCAACAAGTAAATAAGCTAGAATCATTAAGCTAAAAACTATGCTATTTATTTTTTGGTTTTTAGCTGATTTATGATACAATAAGAAACAAAATGAAATTTAAACTACAAAGTCTGAAAACATAAGGCTAAACATGATCAATAATTACAAGTAGATAGAAATAAGCACAAATAAGCCAGATAGAAAGTAAGATAAGCAAATCTAAATTAGGAGAATTAAGACAAGAAAAGTAAATGAAAACTTACAATCAACCTTAGCTAAATAAAGGTTCAATTTGCTCAAGGAGCTTATCAACAGCTCTAGCTTATCCTTAGGATAAGCTAGTTAAGTCCTTGGAAGCTCTTCCATTTTAAGCTTCCCTTCCAAAAGTCCAAATCCATTAAGCAAAGGTAATTTTTATCTGATTTTTAAGTTTAAATAGATTAAGGGACTAATTAAGCTCAAACCTAAGCTTAGAGATTTATATGAGCTTGTTTGAGCTTATGAGTAGCTTAAGAGCTTATGTAACAGTAACACACTTTATTTGGGAGAAATAAGAGCTTATGAAAGATTATTTTAAGGTAAAACTCAATTTCATTCACTAAAAACTTGATTACAATACTCTTTAAAAGGGAAATTACAAAAGTTTACTTAAGGAAAATTACATTTAAAATGAAAATTACATAAGCTAAAAACTAAAAGCTAAAGCTAAGCTAGAAAGAAAAAGGTACTCGTGTATGTGAGAGTTAAGGTCTTATTTATAGCCCGAATAAGAAGCTTCCAGGTCTCTAGTTAGTTAGACTCACCATTTGATATTGGCCCTTAATCACTCTTCAATCATTGGATCCAACTTATTTACCGTTGGATTGGATTTTTGTCTCATGGATTGCCAGCGTGGCAATCCATGATGTGACACCTTAGTGTTACTTCTGTGAGTGATATAGCATAAAAATCAATCCTCCTGTGTGTTTCTTCTCAAGCTCACGTGGCATCCTTTGTTTGGTTTGGCCAATCAAAACTCATGATTGACATTTGTTGCTGCCAAGGTGTACTATATCACTTGAATTGAACTTCCACGTCATTAATTTGCATTTGCCCTCTCTTTTTGACCCGTGGTAATTTGGGGAAGGAGATGAACAGTAAAAACTATTTCTCCCACCCTTTTTTACTTATAAGAGGGTGCCTTTGAATTCATTTTGACCCGGGCTTATATGAAAAGTTTGGGCCGGGTATTGAGGGTTTGGGCTTGGGTTATTAATAAGGGGTAGATAACGGTTGTTATCTCTTCTAATGTAAAGAGATAACGGCCGTTAGGGTTTAGGGTTTAATTTGTAATATGGTAAATGATAAGGGACTAGTTTGGTAACTTTAATATTTTTGTCATTTTGTGGCTTGACCATGATTGACTGAAGTTTGACTTGAGTTGACTTTTGATAGCATTCTCACGGCTCTTTGCGTGCTCTTCCGTTCCCGTGTCCGTGTTTGTCCGGTTTTGACCGTTTTCTTGTGATTTTTGCTTTATCCGTACCTACACAATCAAAAAGACAAAACAAGCAATATACAAGCATTTTATGCATAATTTTGCCTTTTAAGGGTCATTTTTGATGTAAAAAGGATATGTGTTTTCACACATATCAAAATTCCCCAAACTAAACGATTGCGTGTCCTCACGCAATATTACATGCTCTATAACCAAATACCTCAAAACCTCCCCAAACTAATCCTTTAAGAAGTAGTAAAGTTATTTATGGGGAGAATTAAGAAGTCACAAGTTATAAAACACCATGTTTCCCATTTTTCTAAAACTTTTTTTTATAATTTTATTTCGACTTTTGTTATTTCCATAACTGTTAGGGATCATAGAACAAGATGCATTTCGATCCGAGAATGCCCCAAGAAGGATAAATTCATCGTCCCCGACTTTTCACTTATCCAAACCAAGCTTAAAACAAAATCACAGCTAAATATCAGTAAGGATGCTAACACTACTCATATTTGCAACTTGTGGACTTTTTACTCCCGACATTTATTATATCTTAAGTGAGTGTGCTATCTTGAATTTCAACCATGGATCAACTTTTTGCAACATACTATGCTTTACGTTCCACCTTAGAATAATGAGTTTAAAGGCGAGATTTTCCCATGTAGCGACTTTCGTCTCGGCACATCTCAACCTTACGGCAAAGTGACCAGGATTTTGACACCCCATAGAGACTAGTATCGGGACTCACGAACCTTAGGTTTCAAAAATTCTCAAGTTTCCCGGATATACATAGCTTATAAAATAGAATAGTCCAAGTGCAAAAGCATATTTGAATTTAACAAAAAAAAACCAATTATTAATTTAATTTAACTATTTAGACATTTATGCAATTGTAACCCTCGACCTTTTAGAAGGCTGCAACATCGGTTGTGAGCCGGCAAGATGCAGCAAACTTTTATCAGTCTCGGATTTTTATTCTTGCTATGGGCTTTCTTTTAGAAGACTACCACATCGGTTGTGAGCCGGCAAGAGGTAGTAAACTTTTATCAGCCCACAGCTTTTATTATTATATTTTTTATCATTTTATCATTTATTTATTTATTTATTTATTTTTTATATAGAAGACTTCTTTTTGAAAAATTCAAGTATAAATTTGAACTAAGACTAATTTTTTTTGCTATATATTACATAAAAATTTGTTGATTTAAGTTTAATCTCCAAAAACAGCACGTATATTAATCCGGTTAAGAGCTTATGGGAGAAAAAGCAACAAGTTACATACATGAGCTCTTAAGATTTCCAAATAATCCTTGTTTAGCATCCTACTCATACTTAACTCTATCATTTTTCGTTCTTCGCGAATTAGCGAACGCTTAGCCCAAAAGTTAAGGAAAAATCTAGAGCTCAACACGCTAATTTACTCTTATTCTTACCCAGCAAGAAAGTCAAAATTGTGACAAAAACACTTATTTTATTTTTTGAAAATTTTTAAATTTTTTTCATATTTTTGAAAAATTTTGGTGGGATAACGGGGTACGTGAGAACAACGGGTAAAAGTAGGCAAGATAATACCGAAGATATACTACCCCATACTAAAATCAAACATTGTCCTCAATGTTTCCTAGCCTAAGACTTAAAAACCCCATACTAGAACTCAAAAAGTCTAATGCATAACTAAAACATGAAGAGAGTATCACAAAAATCTTTAGCCGTTTATCAAGTGTGCTAAAAGATAAATGTTAGTCGATAATAATCTTTAGGATATCGGATTTCCCCAAACTAATGGCAAGCAAAGGCTAGGAAGCTCGAGTGGACCGGGACAAAAACCAAACACGAGAGTCTTCATAAAAGTTAGGTTCAATCCTGCAAACAATCACAAGTACAAACAACAAACACGAAGAACAGAAGAGTACAAGACTACTCACAACACATTAGAAATAAGAAAGAAAAATAGAAAATGGATAAGCATGGGGTGCCTCCCACGAAGCGCTTTGTTTTTGGTAACCGAGTCACATAGCTTGACTCGATCCCTGAATTCATTCGTCCTTAGGGAAAGTCTGGAGATCTGGGACAACCATGGTTGGTGTGTCCCCTCCGAAGTAGTGCTTCACACGATGACCATTCACCTTAAAGTTTGGACCATCAGGTTGAGATAACTCAATGGTTCCGTATGGAAAAACTTTGGTGATGGTGAAAGGTCCTGACCAACGAGTTTTAAGCTTTCCTGAGAATATCTTTAGACGAGAGTTGAAGAGCAAAACTCGATCACCAACATTGAAAATGCGGTTTTTGATCTTTGAGTCGTGAAGCTTCTTCGTCTTCTCTTTATAAATCAAAGAATTCTCATAAGCTTGATCACGAAGCTCATTAAGTTCATTCAGCTGAAGCTTTCGGTGATCACCCGCGGTTTTAAGATCGAAGTTAGCATGTTTTAAAGCCCAGTATGCTCTATGTTCTAACTCGATTGGTAAATGACAAGACTTTCCATAAACAAGCTTGTAAGGCGTACAACCAATTGGTGTCTTGAAAGCAGTACAAAATGCCCACAAAGCATCGTCTAATTTGTCTGACCATGAGGCACGGTTTTCTCCAACCGTCCTTTCTAGAATACGTTTCAAACCGCGATTTGACACCTCCACTTGACCGCTCGTTTGAGGGTGATAAGCGGTAGCTAGACGATGAGTGACCCCATACTTAGACATTACTTTAGCAAATTTGTCATTACAAAAATGGGTCCTACGATCGCTTATAATAGCTCTTGGTGTTCCAAATCGGGCAAATAGAGATTTCAAAAACTTAACTACAACTCTAGCATCATTGGTGGGGAGCGCCTTGGCTTCAACCCATTTTGAAATATAATCAACAGCTACGAGGATGTATTTATTTCCTCTTGAAGATAGAAAGGGTCCCATAAAGTCTATGCCCCAGACATCAAAGATTTCACACACTTGGATGGAATTTTGTGGCATCTCATCTCGTTGTGAAATTTTTCCCTGACGCTGGCATGAGTCACAGTTTTTGACTAACTCATGGGCATCTTTGTAGATTGTGGGCCAATAGAAACCGGCATCAAATACTTTCCGAGCGGTGAGATTGGCACTATGATGGCCCCCGGTAGGTCCTTCATGACAAGCTTTGAGAATATCAATAGCTTCTTGCCCATGCACACACCGTCGAATGATTTGATCCGCACAAGTTTGAAAAAGATAGGGATCATCCCAGAAATAATGTTTGACATCCTTGAAAAACTTCCTCTTTTGTTGAGTTGGCATTCCTTTGATGATAAAATTCCCCGCATGGAAATTTGCATAGTCAGCAAACCATGGGGTATTTTTACTAGAAATAACTCCAAGAGTTTCATAAGGAAAATGTTCATTTATGTTCTTGTTTTCTAACACATCCTTATGAGGATTCTCAAGTCTAGATAAATGATCTGCTACGAGGTTTTCAGCTCCTTTCGTGTCAACGACTTTGAAATCGAATTCCTAAAGGAGGAGAACCCACCTTAGCAATCTTACTTTGGCATCTTTTTTGGCAAAAAGGTACTTAAGGGCGGAATGGTCCGTATACACTATGCTTTTATTCATGATTAGGTTTGACTAGAATTTTGCGAAAGCGTACACCACAGCCAACATTTCCTTTTCTGTTGTGGTGTAGTTTGATTCCGACTCGGTCATTGTGTTGCTTGCATAATGTATCGGCCTAAAGTGCTTCTCAATTCATTGCCCCAGAATCGCACCTATGGGATAGTCGCTTTCATCGCATATAAACTCAAAAGGCTGGTCCAGTTTGGGGCAATTAGAATTGGAGCTTCGGTTAATTTCTTCTTTAAGGTCTGAAAAGCTTGAATGCATTCCTCTAAGAAAATAAAAGGAGTGTTTTTCTCAAGGAGATGTGTCATGGGTCGAGAAATCTTTGAAAAATCCTTGATAAATCTACGGTAAAAACCTGCATGTCCGAGAAAACTCCTAATACCCTTGACGGTAGTTGGGTGAGGTAATTTAGCAATGACATCTATTTTGGCTTTGTCAACTTCTATTCCTTTCTTTGAAATTTTGTGTCCAAGTACGATGCCTTCTTTCACCATAAAATGGCTTTTTTCCCAATTTAGAGCCAAATTAGTGTCTTCACACCGTTTAAGCATCTTTTCTAAATTGGAAAGGCACGTTGAGAAAGAATTTCCAAAAACTGAAAAGTCATCCATGAAAACTTCCATTGTCTTTTCAATCATATCATGGAAAATAGCCATCATACACCTTTGGAACGTGCCTGGTGCATTGCATAAACCAAAAGGCATGCGGCGATAAGCAAACGTTCCGTATGGGCAGGTGAATGTGGTCTTTTCCTGATCTTTCAGATCGATTGGTATTTGAAAATAACCTGAGAAACCATCGAGGAAACAATAGTACTCATTTCCTGCGAGTCTCTCAAGCATTTGATCCATAAACGGCAAAGGGAAGTGGTCTTTCCGGGTAGCTTCGTTCAACTTTCGATAATCAATACATACTCTCCATCCTGTTACAAGTCTAGTTGGTACTAACTCATTTTCATCATTGGTCACTACGGTCATCCCTCCTTTCTTTGGCACACAGTGCACTGGGCTCACCCAAGGACTATCCGAGATTGGGTAGATCAATCCAGCGTCAAGAAGTTTTTCAACCTCTTTCTTAATGACATCATGGATCTTTGGATTAACCCTTCTCTGATGTTGGACCGCTGGTTCATAGTCCTCTTCCATTAGAATTTTATGAGAACAAAATTCTGGGTTAATACCCTTTATGTCAGAAAGTTTCCAAGCAATTGCTTGCTTTCGGGACTTTAGAACCTTTATGAGAGCGGTCTTTTCATCGACACTCAAATCTTTGGCAATTATGACTGGCAACTTGTTGTTGTCTTCCAAAAATGCATATTCGAGATGAGGCGGTAAGTCCTTAAGTTCAACCTCAGGAGGTTCATCAATTGAAGATTTGGCAGTTTTGGCTTCACAAATTTTAAGTTCCTTTCTGATTTCTGGCAAATAATTTCCTTGGTTCGGAGGTGGTAAAGGATCACTATTAAGGAGTGCTTCGAGAATAAGAATGTCCCCTTCTGGGTCATAATAAGATTCATCAACTTCCGGTGAAGTTAGATCGTCGGCTAGAGCAAGAAAAGCATCAGCTTCTTCTAAAAGTAGAAAATCACTATCCCCGAAAGGAGTGAGAGTCGGAGAAGAATTTGAAACTATCGGATCATAATAGGGAGTGGGATTGCCACTTGCGATCACGTCTGAAAATCCTAGAACTTCCTGAGAATACTCCTCACAAGCTAATTCAACAACGTCGATTCGATTCGCCGTCATATCATTATAATTAACTGAGTATCTCGAAGTTTGATCAAGATTATAAGTAATGGCCTCATTTCCTACTCGAAGGGTTAATTCACCTTCGTACACGTCTATCAAAGCACGACTGGTCTTAAGAAAACACCTCCCGAGAATTAGAGGTACTCGAGGGTCTGGTTCAAAATCTACGACCACGAAGTCGGCTGGAAACTGGAATACACCAACTTTAACGTTGACATCTTTAGCAATACCAATTGGTCGTGAAATCAAACGGTCCGCTAGTTCTAGTGTCATGCACGTTGGAGTCAGGTTTGGAAGGTTAAGCTTTTTCTACACGGAAAATGGCATGAGATTTATGCTAGCGCCAAGATCGGCCAAGGCTAAGCACTCATCCATTCCAGGAAATTTACATGGAATAAGGAATATGCCGGGGTCACTAAGTTTTTCGAGTAACTTGTTAAGTATGACCGCCGAGCAATGTTCGTTCAAAGGGGTCCTAGCCATCTCACTAAGCTTTTCTTTATTTCCGATTAAGGCCTTAAGAGTTGAAGCAAACTTGGGCATTAGAGTCAAATCATCCATGAAACTAATTTCGAAACTCATATCTTTGAAGATTTCGTAGAATTTCTCTTTTTGTTCGTTAGCATTCTCACGGTGCCTCTCATCATTTCGCCTTGATGGATAAGGAATTGACGGTTTTGGGTTAGGCATCGGTGCACTAACTGGAGCAATATCTGGCTCAGAAACTGGATTTTGGTTTTCAACTGGGACAACCGGAGGTTGGACGTCTTCGGTAATTCCGTTATTAGTAGGAAAACCCGTGTCCTTTGTTACCTCGGTTCTACGTTCCACTACTCTAGGAGAAGAAGTAGGAATGTAGGTCCTTGATAAGCAGTACCACTTCTGGTAGTAATACCCTTTAAGTCTTCCTTCGGGTTAGTAACCATGTTACTTAGAAGAGAACCTAAATTCGAAGACGAAGCGGTATTGGAATTTACGAACTTAGAAAGCATTTCCTATAAATTTGTCATCTGGTTTTGTAAACCTTGGCCCTGATTTTGCAGCATCATTAGCCTTGACATAATTCTCAAAATTGGTCTTTGAAACACCTTGCATTTGCTGAGTAGGAGCTTGATAAGGTTGAGCTTGGTACACTGGTGGTTGACTAGTCGGAGGTTGATACACTTGACCTTGATAAAAGTTATTTCCACGGTTTTGATTGAAATTGGTTCCTCGATTTTGGTTGAAATTATTTCCTTGATTCTGATTGAAACGGTTTTGATTGTTTTGAATCAGAGGAAAACTAGGAGGTCGGATTTGGTTTGCAACCATCGGAGGTCTAGAATTGGTATTTCCTTGATTAAAATTGGCTGCAGCAGCTTGTGAAACGTACTCTTGAATGTTGTCTCTATAAACGTTGCCATCGGTGGCTGGACAATTTCTATAAGAATGAGCACCTCCACAAGTTACACAACTCTGCTCGACCGCTTTTACGGGTGCGGGAGCTTGGGCTTTTTGTTTGTCGATAAGCATAGTCTTCATCATATTCTTAAGTTCAGAAACTTCGGTTGTAAGAGCAGCAACATCTGGTGAAATTCCTGGAGTAGATGAATTCGAACTCACTTTGGCAACGACTGCCTTGTTTCGTGAATTACGAACCTTGGATTTACTCTCGATAATTCTCAAGCATTCACGAGGCATCTTATCCAAAAAGTTTCCACCCGCAACAGAATTTAACGAATCTTGATCATTAGCATTTAAATCATTGTAAAATGTATCTAATTGATGTAGTTCTGAAAATCCGTGATGTGGGCATGCTCGAAGAAGGTCATTAAATCGATCCCAAGCCTCATAAAATGATTCGTCAAATCTTTGTTGAAATCTCGTGATTTCGTTACGAAGATTTGTCGTTTTTGAAGGAGGAAAGAATTGATTAATGAATTTTGAAACAAGATCATCCCATGTCAAAATTGATCGAGGAGGTTCTTTTTCTAGCCAAATCCGGGCTGAACCTTCAAGAGAAAATGGAAAAAGCATAAGCTTAATTGACGTGCTCGGGATATCCGGGAATCTCATTGTTGAAGTAATCTTATTGAAATAACGGATGTGAGCATGTGGATCCTCTTTATCATGTCCGAAAAACTGCTTGTTTTGAACAAGATTGATCAAACCATGCTTTAACTCAAAGTTAGCATTGATTTCGGGAATTACGATTACATCCTCAAACCCCTCGGTGGGTGCTTGGAGCAATTGTGCCATAGTCCGGTTATCAGCCATCGGAACTAGGGGAGGATTAACAAAAGGTTCTTCTAAATGAAATGGTTGAACAACAGCCGGTTGGGCCTGTTGTTGATGGTTACGGTTGCGGGTTTGAGAATGAGTGCGCATGCACAAAGTAGAAAAAGAAAATTTAAACTAATTTATTTTTTTAATTTTTTTATATATTTTTTTAATTTTTTAACAAACTATTTTACCGGATAACGAGATAGACAACTTAAACCAAATAATCAAATTTACTTCACGGTAGCTCTTAAAAATTTTACTTTTTATGGTGAGACATATTTCGTAAATGACACAAATGGCAAGTTTTAAAATCTTTGATTCGAGTTGGGAACTTACTAATGGATAATACCTCAATTGAAGGTATTATTTGTTGGTGTTCTTTTACCAAATTTGTTTTTTTTTATGGACAATTTTTATATTTTTTATTTATTTATTTATTTTTATATGATAATTATACTAAAGAAAAGAAAAATATTTTTTTTACTTTTTGTATTTTATTATTTTTTATTATTTTTTTTAGCAAAACAAAACTTTCAAAAACGAAAAGGTCTTCAAATCACGATCAACAAACTTCAAACGAGAGAATCTTAATCACAAGTCCCCGGCAACGGCGCCAAAAATTGATTCGTCAGAATCTATATATACGTAATAATAAAATATATAATATGATGGAAAATTACCAATTTAATTTAAAACCTTGAGACGAAGGGAAATGAAAAATCTCATACGAATATATATAATATAATACGTATATAAACCGGGAAGTATGATTCCCGGGTCGTTATCCCCCAACGACTTGTGAAATTGAAACCACGTTAGATGTTCGGACAATGATTTGAATTGGAAACAAAGGTTGGTTTGATTATCTACTTTTAAAAATTAAAATAAACAAATTATAACAATTAAGCACGAGGACAAATAACGGGAAACCAAATTTTAGCTTAAAACGCAAAACGGGACCCCTAAACGGAGGTCAAAAACCCTAAATTTCTAAAAATAAACCTAACTTAAAATTTTCTTTTTAAATGGACTCTATTTGACTAAAAAGTAAGTTTAAAGAAAACTAGAACAAAAACGGAATTGAAATGAGCGTTAAAACACGAAAAATGAAAACGGGGACAAATCCCGTTCTTTAAAAATCGAATTTTTGAAAATTAGACCCTATGTAAGCAAAACTAATTTTCCTATAAACTTTATGATAAAAGAAAATTTTCTAAAAAAGATTTATATTTTTTTGATTATTTTTCTATTTTCTATGATTTTTTAAAGTTTTTAATGAAAATAAATGTTTAAAAATACTAAACGAACTATAAAAATTCTAGAAAAATTACAGAAAATAGCTTATACTAATTAAAACCTAGGAAAAATAAGCTTGAGATCACAGCTTATTGAATAAGCTGCGAAATAAGCTATAACAGCTTAATAAGCTAATAAGGCTAAAATGAGTATAAAGAATAAATGTTGCAAGAGTCTAATGAAAAAGACCCAAGGGCGCAGTGGTAGTGTGTGTGTTATAAAGGTTGAGAGTGTTGAGGTCGGGGGTTCGAGTCTTGCTCACCCCCGACTTCCACTTTCCCTTTTTTTCAAAAACTTATAAAAGCAAAGTTGTTAACAAGCTAAAAATAAGCATTTTTAATAAAAGCAACTTTTATTGAAAAGCCCTAAATAAGCAATAAACAGCTTACACTTGACAGAAACTACTAACTAAGCTTTTTGGTTTTTTTTTTCACTTAAACTAATTAAGCCTAAAAGTCACAATAAGCTATCCTAATGAAAAGCTAAGCAACTAACAAGCTAATTTTAACCTAATGGGCTTATTATGACATAAATGAGCACAAAAACACAAGCCATGAGCTGAAAAAGCACAATAAGTACTTATGCACACCCTACAACCAAACAGACCTTAAGCTCACTTTTGAGCTTAATTTTGAGTAATCAAATAAGTACTTCAAAAGCTAAAACTACTTAATCTGAAACCTTGACCAAAATTCTACTTGAAAACACTTTTTGAAAAGATTTTGGAAAATTAGAGCTTATGGAAAAAGCTTAACAAAACAGACAGTTTACTTAGCTCTTGCTGAGTTTTGGAAAATGAAAAAAAAAACAGCTGATTTTTAAAAACTAAAACAGATAACAAATTAAGCTATATTTTAAAAACTAAGTTGAGACAAAAAGAAATGATCCTATAAGCTACTAATATTCTAAAAATCTAAAGCTATTAACTACTTTAACTAATTGAGATTTGAACTTGAAAATGAGCTTTTATGTTTTAACTGCTGATGCAGTTGGCACATTCATGACCAAACTTTAACTAGAACAAATGCAGGCCTAAGAACTTGATGTTACACTTATTAACAACACAAACTAAGAGTAGTTAAAGCAATTATAAAGACTAGAGCTGATTAAGCTAAAAAGTAGCTACACTACTAATTCTAACCTTAAACAATTTAAGCAAACTAAACCTAACCAATGAAAACTTTATATAAACGAGACTTAGCTTTTTTTAAATTTTAAAATCTAACTTTTGAAAACAACTTTACTACTCATTTAAATCTAAATAGAAACTAGATCAAAAGCTTTTACCAAATTCCTTTGACTTTTTGAGGTCAAACTTTACTAATCCAAACACTCCTTTAGCACTTAAAATTTGATTAAGCCTTATCTAGTTTAAAACTAATGAACACTTATGAGAAACCAGATTACAAACAGCTTTTAACAAGTATATAAAACACAAATCAACAAGTAAATAAGCTAGAATCATTAAGCTAAAAACTATGCTATTTATTTTTTGGTTTTTAGCTGATTTATGAAACAATAAGAAACAAAATGAAATTTAAACTACAAAGTCTGAAAACATAAGGCTAAACATGATCAATAATCACAAGTAGATAGAAATAAGCACAAATAAGCCAGATACAAAGTAAGATAAGCAAATCTAAATTAGGAGAATTAAGACAGGAAAAGTAAATGAAAACTTACAATCAACCTTAGCTAAACAAAGGTTCAATTTGCTCAAAGAGCTTATCAACAGCTCTAGCTTATCTTTTGGATAAGCTAGTTAAGTCCTTGGAAGCTCTTCCATTTTAAGCTTCCCTTCCAAAAGTCCAAATCCATTAAGCAAAGGTACTTTTTATCTGATTTTTAAGTTTAAATAGATTAAGGGACTAATTAAGCTCAAACCTAAGCTTAGAGACTTAGATGAGCTTGTTTGAGCTTATGAGTAGCTTAAGAGCTTATGTAACAGTAACAAACTTTATTTGGGAGAAATAAGAGCTTATGAAAGATTATTTTAAGGTAAAACTCAATTTCATTCACTAAAAACTTGATTACAATACTCTTTAAAAGGGAAATTACAAAAGTTTACTTAAGGAAAATTACATTTAAAATGAAAATTACATAAGCTAAAAACTAAAAGCTAAAGCTAAGCTAGAAAGAAAAAGGTACTCCTGTGTGTGAGAGTGAAGGTCTTATTTATAGCCCGAATAGGAAGCTTCCAGGTCTCTAGTTAGTTACACGCTCCATTTGATATTGGCCCTTGATCACTCTTCAATCATTGGATACTCTCTATCCACTGTTAGATCACAAGTGTGAGCACACGGATTGCCAACGTGGCAATCCGTGATGTGACACTTGTGTGCTTGTTTTGTGAGTGAATTAGAGCAAATTATCCATTCCCTTGTGCTTTCTTCACTATCCACGTGTGATTCTTCTTGGGTATCCACCAATAGAATGCTTGAATGACGTTTTAACCCTGCCATGTTGTACTTTGCTACTTGAATTGACTATTCTCACCCTTAATTTGCAATTGCCCTTTGATTTGACCTATGGTTAAACCTTGAAGATGAATGAACAGTAACAAACGACTTGGCGCCATTTTTAACTGAAAGGGGTGAGTGTTTGACTGGCTTGTATGGGCCTTTGACTTCGGGCTTGTATAAGGAAATTGGGCCACGGGATGGTGTTGGGCTTAGTTAACAAATTTAGGATTTAGGTTATATAAAAGGGTTTAAGCCCGTTTATTTTAGGGACCATTTTTGTAATTTAGAAATTTATGAAGGACTGTTTGGTAACTTTGGGATTTTTGTCTTGTTGTGACTTTGACCAAGGGTTGACTGAGGGTTGACCACTGCTGACTTTTTGACCTTTTTTAGAAAACTTCTGGCTCTTTGTGTGCTCTTCCGTTCCCGTGTCCGTGTTTGTCCGGTTTTGACTGTTTTCTTATGATTTTTGCTTTATCCGTACCTACACAATCACAAAGACAAAACAAGCAATATTCAAGCATTTTAAGCACAATTTTGTCTTTTTAGGGCCATTTTTGATATAAAAACGGATATGTGTTTTCACACATATCATCTTCCTTTAGAGGTCCGTAAAGAAATGTTGTCTTAACGTCCATTTGGTATACTGTAAGGATTTATGTGCAGCATACGCAATGAACAACCGGACAACTTCCAACTGAGCAACTGGTGCGAATGACTCTTCGAAATCAATTCTTTCCTTTTGAGAATATCCCTTAGCAACAAGACGAGATTTGTTGCGAATTAAAGTATTTTCCTCATTACGTTTTTTTTCCAGAGCCACTTCAAGTTAATGACATTTTTGCAAAGTGGCCTGTCGACTAATTCCCATACATCTAGTCGATCAAACTGGTGAAGTTCTTCCTGCATTGCTTCAATCCATGCAGAATCAGCCATGGTTCTCTGATGTTCTTCGGTTCGGTTCGACTCACGGTGAGTGCGAACATACACATCTCGCCATCTGTTTTGAGCTGACGTCTTGTTCTAATTGATTGAGAAGGATTTCCAATGACTTGTTCTAACAGGTGATCTTTTGTCCAACGTTGTCTAGAAGGATGGCGTTGATAAAATGTATGCATATTTGATGAATTAACATGACGAGACAATGCCTCCCCTCGTTCTTGTACCAGTGTACTAAAGATGTTGATAAATCCATCATCGTCAACTTGTGCATTTTCAATATTGGTTTCTGCTTAAATGATGTTCTCATTGGCAGTGACAGTTGGTACTTGAGTTGGTGCTTGATTTGTAGTTTGAGGTGTTGTTTGAATGTTCAATGGAGGTGGATCTGCAACAACGGTTGTTGTAGAAGTGTGAGTTGTATTATGATGTTGACGTTTATCAGGAGCATCAACAGCATGTACAGCGGAAGACTTTGACACAACTGGAGTAATTCCATTGAGTAATTCATCGAACATCTGACTAAATAGAAAATCCAGCTCAATTGACGTTGTTACTATCTCAGATGCTTGAGGAACATTTTCTTGACTTTGGGGACCGGGACTTAAACTGTCATGTTCAAGTGCCGTTGTCAGACATTGTGGAACGGGGTCAGAACTGACGTGACCTGACGCCATTTGAGGCAATTCGTCAAAGTTAACATGAATTGTTTCAACTATCACTCTTGTTCTCTTGTTAAATACCCTATAAGCTCTTGACTGAGTAGAATACCCTACAAAAATACATGCATCACCTTTTTCCTTCATTTTATTAAGATTTTCACCATCTTTGACGATGTAGCAAAGAGAGCCAAAAATGTGAAAGAACTTAAGAGACGGTTTTCGACCATTGATGATGTGGTAAGGTGTTTTCTTATGTCGAGGTACTACGAGTGAACGGTTCTGTGTAAAACATGCTGTTGCAATTGCTTCAGCCCAGAAGAACAAGGGAACTTTAGCGGCGCTTAGCATTGTTCGAGCAGCCTCAACAAGAGTACGGTTTTGTCTTTCGACAACGCTGTTTTGTTCAGGTGTTCGAGCGGTTGACGTTTCGTGTCTTATACCTTCTTTTGCAAAGTATGCATGAAGAGTTTTATTCAGAAATTTCATGCCTTTGTCAGTTCTAACTTGAGCATGAAGTCCTCTCTGGACAAGTGTGAGGAAATTAATGAGAACTTCAGGTGTTTTATCTTTGGATCTTAAGAAGTGAGTCCAAGTGTATCTAGAGTAGTTATCAACAATTACAAGAACATATTTCTTTCCATTAATGCTTTCTACCCGCATAGGACCGCATAAGTCTATGTGTAGAAGTTGTAACTGTCGTTTGGAACTCGGGGTAGTCTTAGTGTGAAAAGACTTTCTTTTTTTGCTTTCCCCAACTCACAAGAAGAACAAAGATGATCTTTGACGAATTTTAATTTTGGAAGGCTAGTGACAATATTATTCTTCAAAAGCAAGTTAATGGTGTTGTAGTTTAGATGAGAGAGGCGACAATGCCATAACCATGCTTGAGACGATGTTGCTTTGGCCATTAAAGAAATTGGATTGGGAGTTGTTGTGTCTTAAAGAGTAATGGAATACAAATTTGTGCCACGAGAACCCGTGAGAAGATCATTTCCCTTCAAATCATGGATATAACATGTAGACTTCCGAAAAGCAACTTCTAAATCCGCATCACAGAATTGACCGACGGAGAATAAATTATGATTAAGCCCTTCGACGTAATAAACCCGTTTGATAGTAATAGTTCCTTGAACCAGATCTCTATAACCAAGAATCGGTGCAATTTGATCATTTCTAAACTTCACCGTGCCCAAAAATTTCTCCACAAAATTAGTTAGAAGTTTGAGGTTTCCGGTCATGTGCTTTGAGCACCCAGAGTCGACGATGAATAGAATTATGTCTACGAGCTGCAAAAGAATCAGAAGACAATGGAGTATTGGATAGAGTGGAACACCTAGGAGTCGTGTGTTCCGAAATATTAGCATTTCTAGTTTCATTTCCTAGAGGCATACTAGCATTTAGGTTGACATTTCCTATTGTGGACTTAGGTTTCGATTTGTATCCGGGTGGTGGAAACTTAAGGTACCACCAACTGCATGTCTTACTAACTTGCTCATATAACTTCCTAATTTTGTTTCTAGGTTTCTTGACAGTGGAGTCTGTTGTAACTGTTTTTTTATGGGATATTACAACAGACTGGTTCAAATTATGCTTGGGTTCTCTAGTACTAATAGGCACAACAATTGGCTGTCTAATCATAAAATTCACGCCATTAATATAATCTAGAACACACAAATCATGATTGTCATTCAGCACATATTTTCCATAAGTAACACAGACAAAGTTAACATTCAAGGTCTTAGCATTCAAACTGTCATTACACGCAATGACAGACATTTTATTATTTGAAAACTTAAAATTCCTACGATGGTCTTCTACTTCTTGCTTCTTCCCTTGACTATTGTTAGGCATGACTCTATCTCCCATTCGATTTCTCTTAAGCTGTGGTCTGCTAACGCTAGTAGTGGGAATTACTCTTGTAGAAAAGGACACGCGTTTGTTAGTTTTCCTAATATTTTGAGGCATCTATGGTCTTCTAGTTTGATTGGGCTCAATGTGAACTTTATACATTCCTAGAGCAATCACATTTGTGTTCTTTAAGATTGACTTAATGTTCTGAGGCAAAATCTGTGCATTGACTGGTTTCAAAAAATCATTTGACACATTATTTTTGGTAACTGACTTTGACTTTGAAAAATCTTTCTTTTTAAGAGAATCTGAAAAAAATAGCCGGTTTCCCTAAAACTGATTGTCTTTGACTTTTAAAAGCATTCGGTTGTCGAATAACTGATGATTTTTCAAAATTGGTTTCTACAGATTTTCCTTTCATCTTTTCAATGAGTTTCTTCAACTCACTTATTGCAATTCCTTTGTCTTGGAATTGAGCTTTCAAGTCTTCAATTTCAAAGTATTGTTCACGTTCTTTTAGAAATTCCTTTGACATGATTTTCTTTGAATTCGAAAGATTTGTCATTTTTTATACTTTTCTTTGCACTGGTTGTAAATCAAGTTTCCAAAGACTTAATGCCGTTTTCTGAAGTGCTTCAAAACTCTTATGATAATTGTTCCTACTTTTTTAAAGCTCTTTTTCTAAGTATGTTTACATTTTTCCATGTTTCCCAATATATCCATTGCAAAATTTAGTAGCTTCATCCGATCACGTGCTACACACCAAGTATTGCATTCATGTGATAGCATAATAATATTCCCTTGAAAAGTCTGTTTGATTTCAATCAAAAAACTGGGTTTTGAGTTTGATGTTGTGCTGTTTGAGAGAGTTACTTCATGTTCAAGAGAATTAAAGTATCTCAAATCTAGCAACCAATTTCTCGTTTCAAAACATCAAGTGAAATTTTTCTTATTCGCATTGATTCTTCATCTAGATTTGGGGGAAAAATTTTCTTTCGATTAGTGTTTTGATTGGAAGGATATATGTTACCTAAATTTATGTTCTTTTAGCGGATTGGTTTGTTTGCAAACGTTTCCACTACATCAAAAAATATGTCAACATCTTTTTAATCTTGAAAAGTTCTTTAGAGATTTTACATTTTTGATCCCAAAGAATGGATTCATCAATTCGCTTTTATAACAAAGTGGTTTGTTTACAAAAAGACTCTTTGGAAATTTCATTATTAGAAGATGTATGACTCATCTTTGACATTTTTGGAAAATAGTGTTGTTCATGTGACTTTTCCCGTTGTGGAACGAATAAATCATAAAGATTATTCAACTAGTACATATTCAACAAGGGTCTGATTAAATCGCCGTATTTTTGATTCGACTCTTACTTTTGCAAGAAGAATCGTTTCGTCAAGATTCAGGGGTCTTTAACAAATAAGCAAGTATTCTAATTATAGGAAACCTATATCATACAAACGAGAATTCACTCTTTGAGATTTCTTGAGGAACTCAGGTTTGGAAAAACTCGTTTTACAATTAACGATTTTAGCATATTCTTTGTACCTTGAACAGTTTTGAACGGTTTTATATACACGCAAGTCTCATCCAAATACCATTATCTTTCTTTTCTAATAGCTAGACTTATATAGGTCTTTGTATTCAGAGTTTTGTAAAAATTAATCCTGAGGCCTCTTATCTTGTGACATTATGGAGATGGTTTCTTGATGTGCAAAAAGCACCTTTTTCATATATGAAATCATTTGATTGAAATCATTTATCTTTCGAGTATATTCGTTAAATGACTTTTCAGATTCACATTTTGTTTGCATAAATCCCCTTTAGCTTTTGCACAATCAATTGCCACCTTTGACGCATAATTCATATCACGATACTTATCAAGTTCCGCTTGGAACTTCTTAAGTTCTTTAAACATCAACTGATTTGTCTTAGACAGTTCATTGTTTGCTTCTTTGAAATGGTTATTTGATGATTCTAAACTTTTATTTTTAGTTTTTAAATCCTCAATATCACCTTTCAGTTTATCAACTAAAGCCTTGTTTGATGTTCTTCAAAAATTTTTTACGTTTTTTTTGCTGTTAATCAATTTCACATTTTAGGTTTCAATTAAAGAAGCAAGCAAATCACGTTCTTGATCAAGTTCATCAGTATCATCCTGGTCATCCTGTTCTCTATCATAACATATATCCAATGAATCAATAGTGATATTAGTGTCACCTTGTTCCTCTAGATATATGTCATTAACAGATTCAGGTTGCTTAGGATGTTCATTTTCAATGGCAAACACATTATAGTTGTCATTATTGTTTTGTACCTTATGCAATGGCTCAGCATCAAAGATTGGTCTAGAATTGTCAACTGGATCTGGAGTGACCTCTTGAATTTGTGCCATGTACATATAATATGCTTCTAAGTTCTCTGATCGTTCAAACTAATCATCTGTGTCATCCTTCCAATCAGCTTGATCTGCATTCAACTAAACTCCAGCTTCCTCTTGCTTACACAATAACATCTTTTCCTTGTGATAAGTTGCATCCTTTGCACATTTCGGTTTTGACATTCCTTTTGATTAAATGCCCATATTCTTACATATATACAATGAATCTCTTAGACTTTTGCACTATCGAAGTACCTACTTTTTCCCTAGCCCCAACAGCATTAACTGCCCTCTGATTTTAATACCCATTTCCTCTATTGATTCTTGGAGAATTATCTTGATTAGCTCTACTGGTGTTTGATGAAGTTCGAAGGTTGTTGTTGGTAGGTTTGTAGATTTTCTTGAATGATAGAGAAATTAAAGCCATGAGTTTGTCAATCTCCTTTTCCTTTGTCATTTCATCATCATCAGTAACCGTTGCAGGTTCTTGATCATAAATAGGAGCAGAAGAGTTGACAATTGCTTTTCCTCGGTTTCTAGCAGCTTATTGTGATCTGGTGGAGGAATATTGATTGTTGTGAGTAGGATGGTTTTGAGGATGGTAAACTAGTTGTTGTTGAGAAACAAGTGCAGGTGGATTAGCAGTACGTGCTAGTCTTTCAGCTCTTATGTCGTTGACTTCATTCTGGTGTTGCTTCAGGATGTCATAAAGTTTATCATAGGAGACAGTCTTCAGCTCTTGACTCCGCTTAACAAGTGTCACAAACCTTTGCCATTCTGGATGAAGTTTAAGTAAGAACTGTACATTCACTTGATGATTTGTAACATCACACTGAAATCTGACAAGCTCATTCATTATCTTATAGAACCTTGAGTAGTATGATTCAAGTGATTCACCATCCCGTGATGTGAATTTTCCAATTCCCAATAAAATTAGTTTCAAGATCTTTAACATTGATTGATTCACCTTGTTTCAACCTTTCAATGGCTTTCCACATTTCACATGCATTAGGACAAGCATCAACTGTGGAGTAGATATTGTTATCTATCCCTGTGAGAATGATCTGAACGACTTCAGCTTCAGCATTCAGTTGATCCTGTATGTCTTGTAAAACATTCTTATAGTTCTCCATGTACCCTTCTGTAGTTGTTTCAGAACTACCTTTAGCAACTGATACAATCTTCTTAGTCCATTTAAACTTGTATGGTGGATTTTGGAGACAATAGTGGATGAGTTCATTGTTAGGTTTGGTGTGATTATCTCTGATTCTGGTATTTTCCTACTAAACGTAATTACCTGGTGCTAACATTGGTGGATGATCTTTGCCACCCGCTTCCATGATAGCATTATGAAGAGCATTGGATGTTTGATTTTGCATATTGGTATTTGACATTTTGATGAAGTTGTGAATGGATATCAGATCTTAAATAGGTAAAGTGATTGTTGTTGTAGATTGAATTCAATTAATGTTCATGGGATTTTACAATTCTATGACTTAAACCATAAAAAGAATCAACTTTTATAGGATTTTACCAAATCAAGAAAAAACCGTGAATGAAAATTTGTTGTTGAAGAAGAATTTGAGCTTTTGTTAACGATTTATGTGCTAAAACGATGAACGGTGCACAAATTTTGAGCTTAAATGGATTAAGGTTGAGTAAAACCCAAATGAGACTAACGGTGAAACAACGGTTCCTTTGTGGACTAATGGGTCTGATTTATAAACTTGAAGTTTTAACGGTGAGACGAAGTTTCAAATTGAAGGGTAATAAACAAGGGAAAGGTTTGAAAGGTGAAATTGTGTTAAAGTCAGGGACTCGAAGTTGCAATTGTGAATTTTAATTAATAAAACAACTTTTTCCCTCCGTTCATGTGTTTCTTCTTCGTATTGAAAATATAAAAAATGCAAGAAGCTTGGAATTTTTGTCTTTTGAACTTGATTACGGTTATCGTCGGTGTTAAATATAAATTATACCACAATGATCGAAAAAGGATCTCGATCACTCAATGGTATAGATTAGGAAGTCCCCGGTATTAACTGGTGGCATGAAACCAAAAACCCGAAATCCATTTGAATGAAGTTAGAGACGGTATACTTTTGTACAAGCATTGGTGTATAAGTCTCCTATTGTTCTTGGTATAATTCGCTGTTATGATCACAAGGTATAGATCGCCTTACTTGCTCAAGTATATAACCTTGCCCTTGTTGTTTTTGACTTGTATAGATCTCCTTTGTTTTTTACTTGTATAATTCGCCCTTACAAAGAAAACGGTATAGTTCGCCTTTGGTTTGTTGTATAACTCGTCTACAAGAAACTTGTATAATTCGCCTACAAGACAACTTGTATAGATCGCCTAACTAACTCAAACGTATACATCGCCTTACAAGGTATGTATAGATCGCCTTCTTTGGTTGTTATGTATAATTTTTTTGTGATGTTGTATTGTTCGCCCAATACCAACAAAACGGTACTATGCTTTTCTTATCTTGAGCACAAACGAATTACAACAAAAACTATCCTTTCTTTCTTGTCTTGAGCTCAAACCGTGGACCACAAAACAAACCCAAAATAAGCTCTAAAAGAAGCTAACAAATAAGCTACAATAACGACTACAAATAAGCACTTTGCTACAATAAATATGCCACGAATAAGTATTGCTTAATGAGCTACAAAACGGTTTGAAACCAGAAACTACAGAGTAAGAAGCCACGTTTTAGGAAAGAAAAAAAATTGCTAGAAAATGTTTGTATTCGTGAGCAGTTCTACACCCTTTATATGGGTCCACGACAATGAAATAAAATAGGCTAGCTATGTTTTGATAATAAAAAAGATTTGAAACTTGTTGTATGAATTAAAAAAAAAACATAAGTCGTGATCCTACTAAACCCAAATAAGCTTGTCGAACATATGCTTAAACAACAACGGTTTAAGATCACTAAATACCACCCCCCCATGGCGTTGATACACATGTTTTCATATATATTTATGATCCAAAAACACAATTTATGTTTTACAAATTAAGCAAGTTTAAGTAGGAAATATAAGCTAGGATGTCTGAGAGAGAATGTAAGAGGAACCAAGAAGAATATTAGATTTAGAGAGAGAAAATGGTGAGTTACACACACATACAAAATAAGAAATGCAACCAACACCCTCTCCATGTAAGGAGAGGGTTTCATTTATACCTTTGGCCTATTACTTGGCACTTGGGCTTTCTTAATGGGTCGGGCTTGACTTAACTTTGCTTTGAACACCGAATCATTGCATATTAGCATTACCTATCCAAGCCCATTAATACGTCTCGAATAGCCTATTTACATTACAAGACCTATTTGACTTTATAAGACCGAATAATTTCTTATTGACTTAATATAATTAGGATAAACTGTTATATTGTTATTGTTTATCTAGATATTAAAGTCTAAAAATATGTGCTTAAAACGATTCTTTGTTTTCACAATTGGTATCACATATGATAACATAGTTATGCAGCAAATATATATGAAGTCAATTGTTATTGAACAAGGTTTTTTTACCATACGTTTTCCACCAAGCACCCTGTAAAGGATCAAAGATATCCTTGAGGCTTCACTTCACCACTCGACGTCTACATTGATACGGGTGTACACACACACAACGTTTTTTGAGTTACAAAACCTATGTGTCTATGATCTTTTATATTAAAGAGATCATGACTTACTAAAGGAAGTTAACATAAAGATATAATAAGTAATCTTTTAATCATTTTTAAGAATATCTACTGTTATCTTTATCTTCTTAAGGAGATCTTTATCTTTTGATATCTTTGACCAAATCTTCCATAATTTTCCACCAGCTTGTAGAATTCTAATCTGCTAGATTTAGTCCTTATGTTTCATTCTTTTATTTATTTTGTTTCATCAAATCTAGAATCCCAACATGAATTTTGCGCGCCATTTAGGATGTAATGCACTAAGAAATTTCCTCTATAACCACAATTCTTGCTAGAAAAAACTTTCATCAAGTGCTTTTAGACTAGTAATAATAGTGTTAAATTTAGCAAATGCATTATCTATTGACTCCTCTTCCGGAATCATAAATTGTTCATATTGTTGAACAAGAAGATCTATTTTGTTAGCTTTGACTTGATTATTACCTTGATTAGTGATTAACAAAGTATCCCAAATTTCTTTTGCGGGTTTTGACACATAAAATTCTTTCATATGCTTTACGTAGCAAAACATTATAAATTACCATTTTGCTTCATTTTTTTTTAGCAAGTTCTTTTTAAGATCATCGTTTTGTTTATGAAAAGTACCACCTTCATCCTTTTTTAGTGTCGGGATTATTTTGATTGGAGGTGCTGAGAGTCCAAAACTAAACAGATCTTCTTAGCTTGTTAAAGCTTAGTTTAAACTTGGTTAATTACTTAACTAACTATATTGAGAATCATGAGTCGTGAATACTAGACAAGTTATGCAGAATAACTTCCCAATACTAAGAAGATCTAATGGATACTTAACTGGAATAATATATTGATTGCAAATATTCTGCCAAGGTTACTGTATAACTTATACTATGAATTGATTATTCTATACTATTGCCGTAGGGTTCCTTTTTATACACCAGGATAACCCTAATGGGCTTTACACAACGTTGTACAATGATATTGCGACTTTATATTCTAATATAATTCTATGCATTACACTTTAGCTCAGTACTTAACTATATAATACTTCAACACTAACTATTAACTTAACCAGCTACCCTACTATACTGGCATTACAAGTACTAACATTTGTATTGACAGTACTAATTAATATAAACATAGTAGTACTAACTACTTAGTCTAATTTTCTCAGTCTGTAGCAGCAAGTATCAATCTTTGAACCAGCATTTGTAAGTAGAACTGGCAGTATGTACTCAAAATTCCATCAATTTCCCTCTAATACTTGATATTGACTTGTCTAAATCAGTCAATAGTTTCTTCAGTTTAAGCATCTTGGTCATTAGGAGGATGTATCCAAACATTTTACTACTCTTCAAGCATTGATTTGATGAACTTGATAAGCTCAAATGCCATAGTACTTTCTTCTTCAGCTTCTAACTGCAAGTCTAGCACCTTCTCCAATAATTCCTTTGATCAGTGGGTACTTTTTTCTCTACTGCATATAATTCTCCATAGGTTTTCAATCCTTAAAAGATCGTGAACTCCACAGTTTCATCGCCATTTCCATTTTCAGCAATTTCTAATCCAGTTGATTCATCCATAGTTCATTTTTCATCTGGGTCAAATAGCATCCTTAGATCTCCCCAAAGCAACAAATCATGTCCTTCAAGAGGATGATCTTGAAACCTTTCTAAAATAACATGTGTATTAGGTTTCATTAAAGTCGTGTCTATCAAGTCTTCTTAAGAATGCTTGTATGTCTCCATGATAGCTTGAACTTCCATCAGCTCTGGTTAATTTGTAAACATACATGTCTTTTGCATCCACATTTCCTGCAACTTATATCTCCCCAATTTACAATAGGATAATCTTCTGGATAGTGGTTTCAATAATTCAACTTCACTGTCATCACAGAAATTATCTTTAAGCTTTACTGAGTTCAATCTTATCCTTTCTTACTCTGTGCTTCTTCTTTCCTTTAAAACATTCTTTGGAAGATATTCATCACTTTTTGATTTCTCTGGTGTTGATTACTGTGTTGCATATGATCCTGCAACTCTTTTCAATCTTTTACCTGACTTCTGAGCTTCTTTCTCTGAATCCATTGGTATAAAATCTTGATTCCTCTTTTGCTGTCTTTCATATAACTCATGAATTTCTTCATAAGTCTTTCCTTTCAGCTGGCTGTATTTGTAACCACTTGTGTTCTTTAGATAAGTCATTATAAGATTTATCAATTATGTTTTAGTAGGTGGTTTACTTCTGATCTCTGCAGCCCTTTGAGCAGCTCTAAACTTCCTTTGTGCTAATATTGTCTCTACCAAGAATTATGCTCTTTCTTTAATGGTAAACTGCTCTCTTTATTCCTGTTGGAGCTTTGCAGCAAATAAGGCATCAACATCAATTCTGGCTTGAATTTCATCAAAACTCTTCATGTCAAAGCAGCATTAGTAGCTTATTCTTCTTGTATTTGTCTTTCTATTTCGAGCTCTGTCCAACTCGCTAATTCGCTCCTCATGGAATATTTGAGGCTAACTTCTTCATCAACTTTCACATTTGAGTCTAACCCTTGATCTCTGCTTTTTTTTCTTTCTTTGGCCTCTGCCTTCACCAATACACTCTCTTACCTTGTATTTTGATCAATCTTTTGGAAGATGTTGAAGTGTAGTTATTGATCTGATAGGTCTAGTAGATTCTTCTACATTTCTAAACTCAACCCCTTTCTCCTAAGCTTTAACTTACTTCATCTTGATCAAAGTTTGAGCCATAGCCATAGTAACATCCTCATCATCAAAGACTGTTGTTGTTGTAGGAGGACTAGATGGAGTAGCAACACTAACTTCTGGCCTGAGCTAAGAAAGTACCAAACTTAATTAGCAGTACTAACATGTGAAGGTCCAGTAGTAGTTATTTGTTCAGCATCAAGCACATCAAAATCACTATGTGTAAACATTGGCTTTGCTTTATCACTGCTCCTCCCCTGTTTGGATGCATCCTCACCCAAACTTGTGTCAGTAGAAGTCTCAACTCTTCCTTTAAACAATCTCCTCTTCATAGGTTGTGGGGTTCTTGCCTTTCTCTTCTTTTCTAGCCTCTTGACCCTAAATTTTAAATCTTGTTGGATCACCTGTCTTGAGCAAATTCTTTGCTTAATCTAAGGCAAGAAAGAAACCCTTTTTTAGTCACTCGGTACAAGTTTCCATTAATTCCTTAATTAGTTCCATTCTACCCTCATCACTTATAGCTGTGTTACCTCCTAAGAGAGGTGAATCATGAGGTGTATGTGGTACATTATCCGTCAATTCAAAATGATATTCCATTTTGCCTCCCCACTTCCATATGTGTGACCTTCTGAGAGAGGTGGTTTATTGGGCTTTTCAAGCACTCTCTCAGACCTAGTCTGAGCAGGAGCACCCCCATGGTGTTTGGCGCCATGGATTGGCCATGTATCCATTCCCTAAGGCTTGTCAAAATTA
Source organism: Tanacetum coccineum (assembly GCA_026074375.1). Lineage (NCBI taxonomy): Eukaryota > Viridiplantae > Streptophyta > Magnoliopsida > Asterales > Asteraceae > Tanacetum > Tanacetum coccineum. The sequence continues at coordinate 42,006 of BQNB010005480.1, read as the reverse complement.
GACATTATCGGTGGTCTGGGTATAATTATGTAATCATTTGTGTCCTATGCTGCATCTAACTAGCAGCAGTAGTGTTAGCCCTTTCCATTACTGTCACCCTTCCTTATGGGACAACTCATCTGCTCCAAGGTCTGATGGTACATAGTCTTAGGGTTTCTTGTGTGTCCTTTTGTTTCTCCTACGGTTTTGAGTCTTTCTTTTTACTTTATATGTTAGTTGGAGATAGGGAGATTTGCTCAATGTGTGCACTTTAGATTGAGTTCTTGAAAAAATGTGTGGAGGTGTTCAGTTTTTTGAAGTGGTTCTGTTTGAGGTTCAGAAACATGTGGTTGTAAAGTAGAGGGTGTGGGTTGGGGTTCAGGTGGTGTTGCTGAACCTTCACTCTTAGGTGCTTGGTTTTGCACCAACATGGATTCAAAAAGTGGAGTAACTTTTCCTGAAAATTTGGTACTTTGCCTTGCCATATTTGAGAAAACTTTTTTACTATGTTTGGGTGTTGATAAGTGTAAAATACACATATCTATTTATACCTAAAAATAACCCAATTAAACAACAAAAGCAGACCCTAAAACGGCACACAAAAATTATGCTTTGTATTTGTGTTTTGTATGTGCAGGTATGGATAAGTCAAAAATCACAAGAAAACAATAAAAAACGAGCAAGCTTAGGACATGAGAATCAGAAGAGTTCAAAGTCGAAGCCCGAAAAGTCAAGCCTCAGTCAAGTCCAGTCAAAGAAAGGCCAAAGCCCCAGCCCATGCCTTTTATATCAACCACAAGGACCAATCTTGAAAATTTCTAAAGTTATTTATAACTAGAAATGAAATCACAAAGAAAGGGATGAATTGGCTACCATTAAGAGGGCAAAGTTCCAAATGAATTTTTATCCCGGGATCTCTTTTTATAAAAAAGGTGGGTAACTCCAAACACTATTCATCGTCTTCCCCGTTTTCAACCCCATGGTAAAACAAAGGGCCAAATGAAAATTAAAGGGTACGGAAGACAATTCAAGGTCTCTCTTACAAGATGGCAGGATAATACAGTTCAAATCAAGAGAAAATTATTGGTATACTCAAGCTTTGAGAGTACAGCGGCTATGAAAGAAGCCACAATATAAGTGGGGTTTTGTGCTAAAACATCACTAAACTAGAACAAACACACATCAGGGAATGACACGCTTTGGCAATCCTCTAGGTGTCCACAAAAGGATCTAACGGCTCAAATTTAGCCACTATGATTGATGGATTGGATGGCAGAGATTGATGGGAGCTCAGAGGGCCTAGAAGCTTCAGCTTGGCACTATAAATAGGCCTCATTCTCACACACACACTGGGGTCGGTTGTCTTTATCTTTATATCTTTCTTTTAGTAATTTTTAGTTTTATTTTTGTAAATTTTACTTAAAGTTCTTTGTAATCTTCTTTTTCTAGATAATGTATTCAGTTTTTCCAATTAATTGAAATTCAGTTTTAATTGTCATAAGCTTTCTTTTTTCAACTTTAAGCGCTCTTAATAAGCCGTTGTCTCAATAAGCTATAAGCCTCATATTAAGCTCTTTCAGCTATAAGCTGAATTAGAGCTGTTTGAAATTCAGAATTTATCTTACCCTAAAACCACGAAATCGGCTTAAATCTATTATGGATTAATTTAGATTAGAGCTTTTTGGGAAGGGGATCTTAACTTCGAAGAGATCCCAAGGAACTTATACCTCTAGCTTATTCATAAGCTAGGGAAGCTTGTAGCATGCCTTAATTGGTTCCTTTTGTTTTATATAAAGGATCAAGTAAGTTTCTTTTCATTCTTCTTTAATTTCAGTTTAATTGCTTAGTTATAGCTTATATGTTTGATATTGCTTATTTGCTTATTCTCTTTGCTTATTAGTGTTTAAATATCTCTTCTAGTGTTATTAGGTTGTTTTGCCCTAATCTGTTTTTGCTTATATAGTTACTAGATCATTAGTTTTAATTTCTTGTCATTAAAACTCATAAAATCCAAAAAATATTAGTTTATAATAGTTAGATCTTAGATTTAAGGCTTATTACAGTCTTTTAATCATGATTATTAAAGTTTGTTTTAAGCTAGTTTTTATCTGGTATTTAGTTTTTCTTCATTAGATTTCTCTTAAAAAGCTTTTCTCAAATCTGTTATAATGATTAAGTAGTGTTTGGTTTAGTGCATTCTCAAAATTGCACTAGCAGTACTAACCTAAGTTAGTACTGCTGACTCTTTACACTACCAGTACTAACCATAAGTTAGTACTGTTAGTATAAACTTTAGCTTTTCAAATTTAGTAGGATTAAGTTTAGTTCTAGTTATAGCTTATTAAGAATTTAGTTGTCATTTTCTAGCTTAATTCATTGCTTAATTTGTTTTTAAGAGTCAAATTACATTAGCAGTACTTTCACTTGAAAGTACTGCTGAAATTTTTACACTAGCAGTACTAACTTCAGTTATTACTGCTGTGTTTCTTTGCTTAATTTTATAAGTAATTTTAAGGATTTAGCTTATCAAAATTCAGTAGGATTTAAAGTTTCTATATAGCTTAATTCGGTTTATGTCTTTAATTTGCAATTCTAGCTGATTTACGTAGTTAATTCAGCGTCAAAAAGTCATAAAAACCTGAAATTCTAAAAACAGTGGAACTTAAGGTAGAGTCTAATTTGTTATATTAGCTTTTAAGTCTAGAGTTTTTAAGCTCTTTTAGATGGAGAATAAGTAGATTTATAAGTTCTTTAGTTTTAAATAGTCTAGTTTTGCCTTATAAGGTTTTTAAGCTTACTTGGATTTTGTGTTACTTTGCTTATTTCCTGCTGTTTGCTTATTTCTTGATCTATTTCAGTAGGCATAAGGTAGTTTAGCTTTGATTTCTTTGCATTCTTAGATTAAAGCACATCTTAAGGCTCGTTAAGGACTCACTTTCTTTTTTCATTTTGATCTAGTTTTGAGTTTTTTATAGCTTATTTTCTAAAATCAAAGGTTAAGCCTTCCTTTCTGATGTCAGTTTAGAAATAAGCTCTTTAAGAGCTTATTAGTGGATTTCAGTCCTAAGTGTCTTTATTAATCTTGTTCCTACTAGCTTCCTTTACAACTTTGCTTCTTTGAGTTTTTCATTTTAAGCTCTTTAAAATTTCGAATGCTTTATGGACTTAGTTTGTTGTTGGGATAGATTCTCAGGGTAGAAAGTGTAACTTTTCGATTTTAATTGTTTTTCAGTTAGTCCCTCCGTTAGTTTGTTAGTTTCCCCGTTAGTTTCTTAGGTATTTGCACCATTAGTCCTTAGTTAAGTTTTTAATGAAGTTTTATAGTTTTAATTAGTAATTAGGTTTAATTTTTAATTAGTTTAATTAAACTTTTAAATAAAGATAAAAATTAGGGCTTTTATTTTTTAATAATTTTTTTGCTATCTTTCTTTATTTAGTGAAATTTTACAATTTTAGGGTTAAGTTTTAGTCCTTTTTGCTTAATAAATTGCTTTTCCGTATTTGTTTAATTAATTTTATTTTTCAAATCAAATATCTTTTCTCCATTCAAATCAGGATCCGAACCTAAACGTGGTTTCAATTTCACTAGTCATTGGGGATAATGACCCGGGTGATCATACTTACCCGGTTTAACATACGTATATTATATATATATTATATATTGTTTTTGTAAGTCTTAACTTTTTACCTTGGTTAAAGGTGAATAGTTGGAATTTACCTAAGTAGTATTTTTATTATATATTTTATAGGTACGTAAAACTTACGAATCAGGTGTCTCATAAGTATCATTAAAAGGTTCTGGTAAATCTTTAAGCTGGTTATTCAAAAAGAGTTGTAAAAACCTTGGATACATTAAAAATCTATTTGGATCCAAGTTCCTCAACATACCATTAAAAATTAATTTAGAAAAATTAAACTTTTGACCTTTGCTAGACTATAACTGCATGAAGCAAATTAGTTAATATAACTTCATTCCAAGCAGTTGATTTTGAACTTATTCAATAAAGGTTGATATTTATCTATCAGAGGAAACTTCATTGAGGTGAGATATGAACATTTTTTGAAATGTATATTTTATGTAGAGAAGTAAGAAAGGCTGGTCCATATCCATCAATGCAGGTTTTCAAAAAAAATTTCATCATTTGTTAGGCAGTAATACCATCTCATATTTTAAAGTGAGAGCACTTCTCAATGATGATTCTGATATAACCACAGCCTGTATTACCATCAATAATTTGCATGTATTGGCTTTACTGAACTTGACCGATTTTTAGGAAGTGGTCAGATTTCCATATGGGTTCAAATGTAAGAAGCTTAGATTTAGTGGGACTTGACAGTGATGACATAATTAATTGAACATGTAGAGAGGAAGGTCCTAATTCCCCCCCTAAACCATGATGAACTCAACGTTTTCCTCTGACTTTTCCAAACAAGCGACCATGTTGTGTTGATCGACAAACTTCAAATCCGTCATATAGTGATTGATTCAAGAGAAGGGTTCTGGGTTTAAGTTCGTTGATGAAAATACGAGGGTATGGCAATGGTAATTGAGATATTATGAAGAGAGCTTAAGGGTATGATTGGACCGACTGAATAAACTTGATCCTTTATATTAAAGAAAGAGTATAATAAAAGGAAAGATCAAAAGTTATCCAATTCATAGACCCTTATAAGCAAGTTGTTAGCGGGAATATCTTCATCGGTAATAATTAATGTTGGATAAATATGTTTTGTCCCAAACAGTATTAACGATGATAACAAGCAGAAGAGTACTTGATATTAGCATGTCTAGTATTATATTTTTGACTTGCTCAGTTACCCACTATTAGCCTAACAGTATTAACTTGTTCTCACAATAACTTATGAAATAATACATGCTCCTCTTTTCATCACTAGCACACTGATTTAACTAGATTAGACATGGCAGATTATGGGATCCATATCTAGGCATAGCATTTGAATAAAAGTTTAAAGGAACTGTTAAATCAAAACCAACATATCAGTTGTAACCCATTCCACTCAGAGATCAGTTGTTTATGATACACACCAAATCCAACCATAATTCTTTGCCTTAACGTGTAATATGTTAGTCCAAAGCACAATACTTAACATATTGCTCTCTTGACAGTATTAAGTTTGTCTAACAATATTAAAATAGACAGTATTTAAGTATAATATACAGTACATAGTTATACCCTTTAGCAGTTACTAATCCTTGAGATATCAGATTAAGCTTCAAATTCATCTAAAAAGCATCTCCAACCATTGTAATAGCATCAATCCAATTCATGATAACTATGCAGTACTTAACCCAAGTCCAAGCATATTAAACTTTTTGTACTAGCAGTACAAAGTTTCTTCAAATAAAGAAAGCTAAGCCCAGCTGTATTAAGTATTAATCATTCATGTTTACTTCCCACTTCAATCCTAAATAGCAATTGTGTATAATCAGATGCATTAATAACAGTAACCTCCTATAAGACATGCATGCTACAGATTATAGATACCAAATTCTTTGCCACCAGAAAATTGAATTACTCACATCTAAAAGCTTTAGTATGCAAATCAGTTACATTATTATCAGTTGTGTATTATTGTACATTTCTTCATCAATTCTTCTCATAGGAGTCTCTAATGAAATGATGCCTAATCTCTATATGCTTTGTTTTAAAATGGTAGACAGGATTCTCTGACAACAACAAATAAGCACTCTCATTGTCAACATGAATCTTTGTCTGCATAAAATTATATCCTTGATTCACAACAATTGATTATTGGATCTCCAAAGCACTTGACCACAGAGGTAAGTCTAGTGAAGTAAGAAGCAGCAATATATTCAGCTTTAGTAGTTGAATTAGGCCTATAGCACAGATGGTTTTTACATTGCAGAAGATTAACCTTGGAACCATGAAATTGAAAACCTCCTGTTGTGGATTTCCCTGTCCAACTAGGAACATGGAATTTGTCAATAATCTAAAAAAGCTTCCAATATAAAAGGAGAGTCCTTAGGATACCAAAGGCCCAATTTGGGTCGACCTTTTAGGTATCTAAAGATCATTTTTACTGCATTCAAGTGGGAAACTTTTGGTTGAACTTAAAATCTAAGCCATGCCACAAAACTAGAGCAGAACATATTATACTGGGTCTAGAGGGTTGTAAGGTTCACAATGACCCTCATCATTGACTGTATATATTGGACATCAACTTCCTTCACCAATCTTTTACTTTGTTAAAGCATTGTTGGTTTCCATAGGAGTATTCGGCTGTCCTTTATAATAAAAAAATCCATATTTCTTCAATATTCAACCAAACATACGTGTCTGGACTAATATGATCCCATCCTTTCTGCTTGACTTGTAAACACTAAGATGGAAAGTGAGTTGTCCTGATGAACTCATCTGGAAAACTTTGGACATATGTGCTCAAATTCTATACACAAAGACTTTTAGTGGAACCAAAGATAGATGTCATCTAATATACTTTGTACAGTAGGATATACACCACTTCACTCTCTTTATGAACATAGAGTTTGTCATTTTTGGCCTCATGTAGGAATCCATTGGCCAGCAGGAGTGATCAGGTAGGAAAGAGTCTCATACCAAGCTCTAGGAGCGTGGTTGTGTACGTTCATTTAAGGCTTTCTCCATACATCAGTTAACTTTTTTCTGGAAATTTGGTGAATCCATACAAAACATGGAGGTTGGCTGACATATACCTTTCAGCAATAGTAACTATAGAGAAAGGCCATACTTTTTACTCAATCATTATGGTTATCAAGAAAAATTTATGTATTGAGGCATAGGACATAAATATACTTGATTGCTTACTTCAATCCTGACAACAGGAGCAAAAACTTCATCATAATCAATGCCTTTTTCTTGTTTGTATCCTTATGCTACCAGCCTGGCTTTATTTCTAACTACTATCCCCCTTTCATCTTTCTTATTTCTATACACCCACTTTGTGCCAATAGCTTTTTGCCCTAAGGTAAAGCAACTAGGGTCAAACCATTCTGTTCTTGAACTGAAGCAACTCTTCATGCATTGCTTCAACCCAGCTTTCATCATCAAGGGATTAAGCTATCTTTGTTGGTTCCTGCTGAGAAAGGAAACAGGCAAATAAGCTGTTTTAGAAATCTTTGTCGATTTGGAATTCTGTGGTTTGGAATGTAGCTAATCATAGCATGTTCTCCAGAACTCTTCTTTGCCATGCCCCTTGTTTGTACTACTAACCTTGGATCTCTAATTATTTGATCTTTAGGGTGAATAGAGTGTAATCTAGTTGTGGGAATAGGGATGACAACAGTGTAAGGTTCCATGTTGTTGAAATCAGCCTTTGCACCCACAACTTGATCAGCATAAGGAGAATTGCAAGTGTCTAAATCATCATCATCATAAGTACTGCCAAAAATGCCAGTATTTGGAACTTCAGTAGTATCCTCCAAATCAAGCATGAGTGGATAATCTAGAAGATTAGTGAATTTACTAAGAGGAACAAATGATGATCCAGCATCACCAAAAATTCTTGATCCACCAGCAGTATTAACTGGTGTGCTAACAGTATTAAAATTGTTACTACTGCTTGCTCTAGTTGCCTTCCCTTGACGAAGCTCCATGTTACACTGTGCTTCAAACTCTTTTCTAACAGCATCTGATTGCTCTGTAGCCTCCTTCTCTTGATCCATCATCTTATCAAGAATATTCTTCAAGGCTTGTTCATTCCCACTTGTTGGTTTTTGTGCAGGCTTTTCACCAGCAGCATCATTAGCTGTATCATCTCCATCTGTTTCATCTGAGCTCTTGTTGCTTGAAGAGATCGAAGACCATAATGGAAACTGTGACAATCTGTCTTTTAATGTCCATATTTAATTCATATTTCGTTCTCATTTTTTTTGTAAAGTGAACTTTTATGTTTACGGTCTACGCTATTCGCAATTTCTCGTTCTTGTTAATCTTAAGCCGATATAGGCAGGTTTATTCAGTGTAAGTGTAATCTGTCTTTATTTGTATCTTTAAAAATTCCCCGTATTATAAGGTCAATACTTTATCTGAAATTATAATTAATTCTAAATTTTAAATAAATTCTTTTTATATCTTAATCGATTTTTATTAAAATCGTCATTTTTAAAACATTCGCGAATCATACAATTTAAATTGTTCCGTTTATCGATCGAGAAATCAACGAAAGCCGTATTTAGCCACGAGAGTTAATTTTTTTTTTCCATCTTTTATTCGTGTTAAGCCAAAAACCGCGTCGAAGAAATCGTGATTTTTCATCAAATAACGAATTAAATAGGTTATTGGGCTCGGAAATAAAATAATACAAACTATATTAGCAAACGAAGAGAACCTATACAAAGCCCACCTTACTACATAGCGGGGCCGGTTATATGCTTTTAATCAAACGCACCTATATGTATTTTTTTCTATTTTTAGGTATTTACTAGTTACTATATATCTCTTATAAATAGATCACTCCTATACAATTTTAGTATTACTATAATCAACCTCCAACCTTTCCAATTATATTTTTTTCCTTTCCCACCGGTTCATAAACTCAAACCCAATGCATACAACGACTCTTTTTCCTATCTTTTAGTTATAAGGCGATACATACTATGTAAAAAGATTTCATACTATATATATTATATAAAACCACACAATCACGATGATATCATGTCTAGAAAAAATATATTACCCACACCTCTTGTCTCTCTATGCTTCGAACCATTAAGATCCAAGAACACAACTCATTCATTCTTCAATTATCCTCAATTCACCACCATCTTACAGTAAATCAAACCTACATTAAAACCTTTAATCATTCTACACCAATAAAACCACCTGCATGGAAGTTCTTGAGTTCTTGTTTCTTGAAGAATTTTAATTTTTTAGGGTTTTCATCAAAACCAAAGAGTAGGAAGTAATAAGAGATAATTATTTGGTTGGTATCTTCAGTTTTAGTTAATCAGAAACCAAATTTTCGAGTTCTTGCTTGGTCACTAGGGTTCATTCATAAACAAGAAAAATGAAGGGAAGATGATTATTTTTGATTCCTTTGTTGGTTCCTATTGTGGTTGTAAGTAATTTTCCAAAACCCTTTTTATGTTAATTTTTTTATTAGTGCATGTGTTTGATTCTTGGTTTTTATGAACATGCACTTTTCTTTTCATGGTATTTGATCTTGGATTGATCATGTACGTGATGTTTAATAATCATGGAATATGTTTTTAGGGTATGTAATGGCATTGCATTAGGTTAAATGGTGAATTGGATGAGTTTTGTGATGAAATTTAGATAGTTGGATCTATAGGGACGGTTTCTGGTGATCAGAAGGTAAACGTGGGGGTTTTCTATTTTTTTGTGGAGCCTATTAACTAATTACATGGTTTGATAGATATAACTCTTAGCTACATGTGACGAATTGGATGGTTTTGTATCTCCTCCGGATGAGAGAGATACGACCATTTTACGATAGCTAGTCAAGTCTGGACCTTTGTTTGGAAAACGAGCTTAACTCCAGAATGATGCACTAATGTGTTGGGTTTTAAAACATGTCTCTGTATTCGACATCTTAGGCTATCACCTCCAAGTGGAATCACTTCAATATCTATTGTGGTTTAGGATTTATGACCGTTTCCGTAAAGGTGTTTCAGTTTTGTAAACTTTTTGGTTGGGTAGTCTATTAGTAAATTGCCATTTCCCATCGATTGAAAACTAATTATAGGATGAGGCTTTATATATTCTAGAAGAAATTTAAACTCAATAAATACTCTTTCCAAGGGAGAATAAACCTCGTTATTCATAGCATTCACGTTTAGGTCGATTTAGATACATCAAGTCGGGTTAAAATCATAATTTAAGTTTGTATATCTTTTCTTAAAACATAAAAAGTTTATAACCATGATAGCAAAACAAGAATTAATACATGAAACTTAGTAGATGTCTTATTACCTATTAGGTCAGATTAGAAGTCATATTTTGGAGTAAATATACTTGGTTTAAGTCATTTTGCAATGCCGTGCATATCTTGAAAATATATCTCATAATCATATAACTATTTCTACGTATTGATTATCTTTATAATACTAAGTCGCGTCACGTCTTATAGGTCGTGGCTAAATCGTTGGCACTTCATATCTTAGTTGATTTCTCGCTCTCTCGATCATCTTATACTTACAGTGAGTTCATAGCCTTGCCTTTATCATTTCTCGCTCGCTCGATTATCTTCTACTAAATGTTTTCTTAAACCCCGCGAGGGAGATACATGCTACTTTATCAAATTCAACACAAGTTGTTTTCCATCTATGCTGGACCTGAATATATACCTTGATTACATTGAGTACCTCTTGTCATAAGACCTCAATCGTAAACCGTCAACTACCTATGATGGGTAGCCGCTGTTACAATTAATAGATCTATGGGAATTGACAACCCGGTTCGGTGTTTGGGGATTCGCCCGATTCAGGGACCCCAATTTTTTTTTTTTTTTTCGGAAAATATTGTTTTCGTGATTTTATTAGGTATATGACTCAAGATACCTGCCGGGGGCATTATTAGTATTATTGTGAGCATATGAAAAGGAAATATGCATGATCTAAAATGATATCCATTTTTCGTCCATGGGAATCGGTGTCAGGAGCTTAATGCAATATTCCCTGAAATGGAATTTTATGTTCAACAAATTCATCATTAAATCACTATTTATGCTTGTGTTCTAACTTATTCATATAAACTCTATGATTCACTCAACGTTTTCGTTGATTTTTTAGCACGTTTTATCTCAGGAAATCAAAGCTAAGGACTTGGAGCTTGGGACGAGGAGGAAGTTGCGCTTAAGAATGATTTTTGTTTAAACACTCGATTTCAATTCCTCCAAAACAATGTCTTTATATTTTGTTGAACTCTTGTGTCTTGTTAATTTTATGTTGGGACCACGCTTGCACTCAGAACTTTCTAATGGAATGGAATATGCTTTATAACGTCTCTTTTTGAGTCGTTCCCTATAATTTATTGACTATTGTACTTATTATTAACACCCTATTGTTGGTTCTGCTGCGTGTAAATTTTGGGGTGTTAAAGACATAATATATTGTTGAGTAGACACATTCTCTTCTTTAGTTTGTCCAACATCAACATTTTTCTTCAAACCTATATTGCTATTAGTTTCTTGTAGACCTGCATTTTTGTTAGTTTGATTCCCTGCAGTAACTGGTTGATAATTCATAGAGTTTGTTAAGGAATCAATATCAAAAAACCAGTTGTTTTCCTTGCCCTGCAACATTTGGTTTATTTTCAAGAAAGTTTACATGCAGATTCTCTTCAACTTTTATGGTTTTAGTGTTAAATACCCTGAAAGCCTTGCTATTAACAGAGTACCCAACTAAAAACCCTTCCTTAGCCTTCCCATCAAACTTGCCTAAAGAGTATAGGGTATTTAGGATAGTAACATGACATCCAAAAGGTCTCATGAAACTTATGCTTGGTGCTATGCCAATAATAAGTTCATAGGGTGTCTTGTTATGAGGCTTGGTCACTAGAACCCTATTCAAGACATAACAAGCAGTATTAATTGCTTCAGCCCAAAATACTATAGGTAGAAGTGAGTCTGCTAGCATAGTCCTAGCTGCCTCAATCAGGGTCCTATTCTTTCTCTCAGCAACTCCATTTTGTTATGGAGTTCTGGCAACACTATATTCCTTTTTTATCCCTTTTTGCCCACAGAATTCATCCATTTCTCTATTTTTGAATTTTGTCCCATTATCAGACCTGGTTACTTTAACCTTATGGTTTAATTGGTTTTCTACTTCTGTTATAAATTTCTTAAGAATCCCACTAGTTTCACTCTTAGTGGCTAAGAAGAAAACCCAGCTAAACCTACTAAAGTCATCAGTCACTACAAGGCAATAGGTCTTATGGTTGATACTCCTTACAGATGTTGGTCCAAATAAGTCCATATGCAACATCTGTAAAGGTTGGCTGATAGAGCTCACATGTTTGGTCTTACAGGAGGCTTTGTGTTGCTTTCCCTTCTGACAAGCAACACAAGTATGGTCATTTTCAAAAGTCTTTGAAGGAAGACCTCTTACAAGGTTTCCCTTCACAAGTTTATTCATTGTTTTAAAATTCACATGACCCAGCCTCCTATGCCATAGCTTAGACTCATCAATTGTGGCTTTTGCAAATAAACAAGTTAAATCTCCAGAAGGAACAACATTCTTTAAATCAAAGCTGTACATATTGTTTTGCCTGGGGACTCTAAGCAGTACTTGACTTTCATCAATTAGCTTAAAGTCAGGAGACAAAACAAGACATTCAGTTTCAGTGAAAAGAACACTGTTTTTCTTGTCACACATTTGTGAGACAGAGAAAAGATTAAACTTTAGTTCCTTCACAAAAACACATCTTCAAAGTCTATTTTATTAGTTCTTATCTTACCAATACCTGTTACCACCTCTAGTACTTCCACCAAAGGCAACCAAACCTCCATCAATATTCATAGATAGTCGTAAGTAAGGCTTTGTTCCCTGTCTATACCTGGAGCGTCCACCTGTCCAAACATTCCTTGTACTTTAAAGCTTGTTGTGGATTCCCCTGCACAAAAATAAGAGAGTCAGTTTCTCTTGGGGACCCAAGCCACTACTGACTTGAGTCTGCCTTGTGGATCAATATAATTTACTCTTTTTGAGATCCACGATCCACTAAAATCCTTTGGAGCCATAATTAAATACAAGTCTTTTTAGGTCTTCAAACATAACCTGCTGAGGCCTTAACAGCAGTGACCCCATTTCCCTTAACAGTACTAACTACTGTTTGCCCAGCAGTATTAACACCATTTACTTTAACAGTATTAACTTTTACTTTTGAAACCCTGGTATTAAGTATTGTTGATTTATAAAAAGGCCTTCTAATAGGTGAATGTGACTTAGGAAAAGTATTTATTTTTGATTTTAAAACATTCACTCTATTTTTTGAGGTAGCAGTATTAACATACTGCTTGGCAGTACTAACTGGTATTCTTCCAGACCTAGTTAAGACTGCAGTTGGAACAAATTTATTTTGATGATTTATTCTTTGAGTGTTGTTCCAAATTGGTCTAACTTCCCTATGACCAGTACCCTTTCCCTTATCATTCAAGACAGATTTTTTAGACATTCTCTTTTCATGAAAATCACAATCTTTTATTAAATGATTGTGACTTCCACAAACAAAACAAGCTTTCTTAGTAAACCCAAAACCTAACCCCAGTTTTTGAGTCATCTTCCCATTCCAATCTTTTCTATCTACCTTAGGAGATTGAGTGACCATCCTAGGTTTTTCAGCTTGTTTTGGTTTAACAGATTCATTCCTAGCATTAGTAAACTTAATCCTTTTAAGACTAGGTTTGTCTATTGCTTGCAAATCATTAGATTGAAAAATGTCCTCGTCATCACTAACTCAATCTTCAATGATAACTCCACTAGGCCTAAAAGATTCAACTCTAGGCATTTCTACACTAGTATTGCTAGTTTGAGAGGTACTTGTTTCAACTTGAGACACACTAGCACTAGTCTTGTTTGTTGTAGGCCTATAAACAGAATCATCCAATCCTGCAAAAGATAGGTCAGCGAGTGGAGGTATGTAGTTCCCAGTTAAAGGAGGAGGAACAACATGATATCCATTATCCTTTTTGAACCTATCATTTTTTTGATTGTCATCTCCATCACTTGAACGGCTATCAAAGACACTATTAAACAATTCACTACCACTTGAATCATTTTCATTCAATTGATCTCCATATCCTAGACAAGTTTTATCTTTAGAACTTAATTGACTATTAATCAGTTTACTTAAGTTTTTAGAAGATGTTTCAAACTGTTCTAGTTTAGCTTTTAAATTATCTTTTTCTCTTAAAGTTTCATCTAACTGATTCTTAAGTCTAGTGACAACATTACTTTTGTCTTTTACTTCAAATTCTAAGACATCAATCTTTTCTTCATAGAAAGCTTTATTTTTCTAATGAACAACTAATTGTGCCTCTACAGATTCTAAGCCTAACTGATAAGCTATAATTTCTAGATTAGCCTTACTAAGAGTTTTTTGCTGTTCATCAAACTGTTTTTGAAGTTTTTCATATGTTTTTACACAGTTTTTAGAACAAGTTGTACCTCTGTGTCAGACCCTGAGGAGTTTGAAGTGTAGGCTATGAGAGCAAACTTAGTTGGTTTATCTTGAGCTATATAACTCCAGTCATATCCTAGTCCATCTTGGACAATCAAAGCATTGTCCTAAACAACCAATGCATTAGAGGTCTCCACTGGTATAGTCCTTCTGGTGTTGTCCTTGCTCCTATACCCTGCATCTCCATTCTTGTTCCCTTGATTTCTTGGTGCTCTACATTCCCTTGCAAAATGGCCCCTTCTATGACAGTTAAAGCATTCAACCTTAGTTTTATAAAAACCTACAGGTTCTTTGCCATTGAAGATTAAATTTCTTCCAGTCTTCTTATAAAATCGCTTAACCCTCATAAAGAGCATGACCACCTGCCATTTAAGGTCCATTTCTTCCAAATCATCATGATCAATCTGCTCTAAGTCTTCATCATCTAGTTGTGGACTATTTGACTGATTAGCAAAGAATGAGAACATTAGATCATCAGTATATGATGATGAAGATGCTTGTCCCTGAGAATTATGGCCTAATGCAGTAGAAACACCATTAGCAGTATTAACTTCATTACTGCTGCTAGTGTCTTTTGCAGAGAAAAAGGCCACATTCTGAGAGTTTGAAGATGATCCAGAGGAACCTTTGATATCAGCTTCAAACACTTTTAGGTTATTGTATAGATCATCAATATCCAAATCATTTATACCATCTTTGTTCCTCATAATCAAGGCTACATTATTCAATGATAAAGGTAGAGCTTTTAAAAATTTCTGATTTGCATCTTCATTAGGAACAGCTACACCATGAAATTCTAGAAGGCTGATAAGTTTTTAAAACCTATCATATGCTTTATCTAAGCCTTCTGTGTTATATACAGAAAAGTTTTCAAATTGTTGCTTCAAAACAGTCTTCTGTATCTTCTTAGTTTCAACATTGCCACCAAATCTACTCTTGATAGCAGCCCATAGAGACTTTGCATCCTTTATTCCATGGAACCTCAGTTGATACTCATCAGGAATAGCCAAGAGCAAAATGCTTTTAGCTTTTCTTTCTCTTTGTCTTTGTAATAATGCTTGAGCAGTCTTTGGAGGTACTTCAGTTTCAACACCTTTTTCATCAGTTGTTACTTGTATAGGACCATCACCATTCATGATCACTTGCCACAAACTATAATCTGTGTTAGTGAGATACTGCTCCATCCTCATGCTCTAAAGGGTATATTTACCCTTCTTGAGGATAAGAAGTTTTACAGTAGACACCATTTAAGGAGATTCTACTGGTGCTATTTGTGTTGCAGGTTCTTCACCAGACATTGTGTATTATAGGAAGAAATCTAGATCTAATAAAGTTCTTCTTATTCAGAGTTTCTCCACAAGCTCTGATACCACTTGTGAAGTCCTAAATAAACAGATCTTCTTACCAAATCATTTCATCCACCCTACTTTTTCCCCCAGCTTTATAAAGTCCATGTTGGCAATCCCTCTCCATTCCCAAAGCATTTCGATGGCTGAGATTGTCTCCAAAGAAGCTCAAAAGAAATCAAAGGCTGGGATTTGCTTTAGATTCACCTCACACAACTAGCACACTTGGTTTTATCTCTCCAAAGAAGCACAAGCTGCAAGTCCAAGACTTCGGCTATAAATAGAGCTTTTTGTAAGCCTTTGAGGCATCTAGTTAGTAATCTAGTTTTTAGTTATAGTAATTAAATTAATTTTTATCTTTAAGTTTAAATTTCAAAGTCATATTACAGCTATTTACTTTCAACTTTGTAATCATTATCAAGATAATGCAAGTTTGAGTTTTTAAAGTCACTTTATAAACCAATTGTTAAGTTTTCTTAATTGAATGTTCGTGTTCAAAAGCTCTCAATACAGCTTGTTTAGAAACTGTTTTAACTAAGTAAACTTAAAAGGTTAAGTAGTTAAGAAATTATCACACCAATCACTCTCAAATATACCTCAGCTTATGTTATGGATGATAAGCCAGTTCTGGATGGGCTTATGGACTCTCACTAGCTGTTTTAATACAAGGCTAAAAGCATGTAATTTCATTGTCTGACCCTGTTAGAGCAAGGTTTTGTAATTCTATCTCCTCTGTTTTCTTATATTCTTACTTCAGTAGAACTTCTTGTTTCAGCTTAACACTGTGCTAGGCCAAATCAGCCTATTAAGTTGCTTATTCCTAATTAAAATTGCTTATAAGTGTCTTATTTTGTTGATAGATAGTCTGTTTTTAATTAATTTGAAAGAAAAATGATTTTGAAGGGGTATTTTCAACTAACAGTACTAACCTTAAGTTAGTTCTGCTAGTTAACTTTTGGAACAGCATTAACTTAAAGCTACCAGTACTAACTCCAAGTTAGTACTGCTAGTTCATTTTCTTGGATTTCAAAGGTAGCAGTACTAACTAACACTAACAGTACTAACTCCAAGTTAGTACTGTCAGTTAAAACTGTTAGTACTGGTAGGTCATTTTAGCTTATCAGCTTATTATTTCAGCTTGTTTAAGATTTCTTTAGCTTTTTAAAGTAGATTAAGCTTATTCTAGTGTACTGTTTTCAATAGAGCTTATATGTCTTTTTAAATAATTTTAAGAGTTAATCAGTTTTAGTTTTCTAGCTTATTTATCATTATAGTCCATTCTGGTTGCTTATTCTTATGCTTAAGTGCTTATTTTGGGTAGTTAACCTCCTGTTTAGCTTATTTGCTTATTTCCTGTTTAATTGTGTTTTGTTAGCCCTAGCATAACTAACCTTAACTAACATACTAACTTTAGTCCTAGAGATTTAAAAAAAAAACAAGACTCCAAGTTAGTACTCTGAGTTAAATCTTTTATATGTTTGTAATACTGTTGTGATATATCTAGTTCAAATTAGCTTAATTTTTCTTTTTGTATTTTGCTTATTTAGAGTCAGTTTAGCTTATTTAAATTTGTCTTAAGTTTATTTGAGCTTATTTGTGCCTTAGTGTAGAAGTTTTAAGTATTTTTCCCAATTCTAGCTTTATTCTTGTTCTAGCTTATGTTCTTTGTTTTATTTTTTAATCTACGTTTGCTTATCATGTTAGTTCCAATCAAACCTCATCCTTAAGTCATTCAAACTCCAATCATCATTCGTGACTCGATATTCCATCTCTAGCCTCGTTGGGACATAACGACCCGGGAACACTCTATACTGCTTCCGGTTTTCTTGGTCTCGCGTATCTTGATCCTTGTACTATATCTATATATTTACACTTATATATATGTATAAAAAGGGGTGAGTTTCAGCAGATCAATTTTTGGCGCCGTTGCCGGGGAGGCTAAGCGAATATCGTTACGATTGATAGTTATTGCTTTATATCGTGAATATTATCTTTTAAAAAAAAAAAAAACAAAAAAATTTTAAATTCTTTTACTAGATAATTATCATATTAAAAAAAATATATAATAATAAATAAAAAAAAATATATATAAAAAAACATTGTCCCATAAATGAAATAAAAAAATAATTGGTTAAAGAACACCATCAAATTTCCTCTCAACTGGAGTATTATCCATAATAAGTTCCCGAACAAAAGATTTAAAACTTGCCTTTTGTGTCTCTTGCGAGGTACGGCTCACCTTTGAAAGTTAAACAAACTATAAGAGGGGTATAAGGAGGGTTGTTCCAACGAACTACGACCCGAAAGGAGAAATAAGCTTCACGCTATCCCTCTCCTCCGCTCCTTTGTGAGTTTTTCTTTCGAAGAGCTACCGTGAAGCTTGCTGATTATCAGGTTTAAGTTGTCTTATCTCGTTTTGTCCATTTGTAAAATATTTGTTTGAAAAATCTGAAAATCCAAAATAATCTCCTTTGATCTTTTTCATTTGATTCTAAATTTCTCGACCCTCTGATTTAATTCTTCTTTCTCTTATCTTATTCGTTTAATTCTCATGACGTCATATCTACCATATGAGTGTGCCGGATGCGGTCAACCGTCGAATGACTACTATCTGATTATATCGTGTAACTGCCAACAATGCGGTTGTAATCTTATCAATGGAATTTGTCAAATTTGTATCGATTTTTCGACTCCGAATTCTTTTGACGATTCCCAAAATTTTCCCAACCATCCCGCACACTATGAACCAATATGGTGTGATATTTGCGGGAACGATGCTCGTTATGGTCATTATTGTACTCCTCAAGTTCCAAATCTGGAACCTTGCTACGATCAATACTATGGTGAGTTCCCGCAAACTTTACCGAGTCTTCCACAACAATATCCTTGTTATGAAGATTGTGGAGGTCCTCATGCGACTATTGAATGTCAACCGATGAGTCAAAATTCACGATTCCAAATCTATCGGTTTTGGAACGAAAAATTCAACCCCCACAATTTCCCGTCATTCATCAAGCTCCTCAAAAATTGAGCACGGAAGCTTTGCATGCCCGAGAAGACCTAATCAATTCGATAGAAAACTTTCTAAAAAGGTTTAATCGTATTTCTTTTCGGGACAACCCAAAAGTTTTAATGCAAGCTTGGGATAAATTTTTTGAAATTAAACATGCTCAACCCGAGGACACACAAGATTTGCTCATCAAACTTGTGAAGATGTGCGAAGTATAAGCGAGGAGTTTGCCGAATATTAACATTCCTAACTATGAATTTGTCTCCTCGTCTTATGATGATACGATGAACGAAGAAAAGTTCAATTCCTTTAAATATATCATTATGTCGAACTTCCTCCGTGTGTTGCAACACACTCGCGTTATATAACCGATAGCCCGTTGACTCTCATCATAATAGAGGATGACATCTCACACTATTCCAAAAACGGAATCGGACGAATTCATAAAGTCTAGTGTTGAGAACCTCGTCCAAGACCCAAGTGAGTCCGAGGGTGAATGTGAGTGTGATGTGCCCGATTGTAATGATTCTCAAACAACTATTTTTTCGACGTTTTCCAATCCTCTCTTCGACGATTCTTCCTCTAGCGATGACGAGTCAAGTTATGAGGAGGATGTTCACGAAATGAGTTTTAAAACTTATTCGAACCCTCTTTTTGATCTTGACAAAGAAATCATTTCTATTGAGCTCAATCCGATTCATAATGAAGACCTCGATTCTACGCCGAAAGATGTTCGTTTTGATGCCGAGTCTTATCTTCTCGAATCATTAGTCAATCGTGATACTTTGAATGTTTCCCCTCCCAAGATTGATCATCTTTTCGATGAGTTCGCCGATGAACTCACTCGTCTCAAATTAATTCCACCGGGAATTGATATTATCAACCTTGATCCGGAGGGTGATATCTTGTTTCTTGAGACTTTGCTTTACGATAACTCTTCTCCCCGACCACCGGAAGCCTTTCAAGCTAATTCTGATACGATCATCGATTCTTCTTCCACAATTCCTATCCCCGTTGAGGATAGTGACTCTTCTAGGGAAGAGATCGATATATTTTTCGGTCCGGAAGACTCGATACCACCGGGTATTGAGAGTGATGATTTCGACTCCGAAGATGACGACAATTCTGCTTTCCCTTCCGAGTTCGAATCTTTTCATGTTGATTATCCCAACCCGGGAGATTCAACCAGTGTATTATGGTGGAAAGACATCCCCAAGGGATTTGCCTAATCTTTTTCTCACCCATCCCGCCCTTCAACTTGATTTTTGACTTCATTCCTTCTCATAATAATCTCGGATCAATCTTGATGATCTTCTCCTTCCAGTAGATAGAAACATAGACTTACGATCCTGGATAGTGCATTAAAGTCGAATCCATGAAATCTCTTGCTGCTCATTCACCGTGATTTGATACTTCACTTCATTTTCATCGCGAAAAATGAAGTCAAAGTTTTCAATCACGATGATCTTTCTATCGAGGAAAAATCTCCTCAGTCTTCATCACATTGTGACTCGAAAGCTTTCCAACTTTCTTCTGATAGCCCAATGTTGATTCTTGGAGCCAACACTCCTCATTTGAGTGTTCGTCAAGTCCACTTTTATCCTCCTTGACAAAGCTCTAGTATGGGGGATAAGGTCAAGCTCAGCGACCAGAAAAACAAGCGCTTCGTGGGAGGCAACCCATGCTTATCCGTAGTTGTAATTATATGAATAAGTGTTGTTTATTGTGTGAGATAACTTGTCTTTTCTATCACCCGTGTTCGTGTTGTTGTTGTTTATTGTCCAGGATTGCCCGGATTGTGAAGGCTCTCGTGTTCTCAGTTTTGTCTATTCGATCATTCGAGTTTCACATCCTCAGCTTCATTTTGGGAATCCAGTATCCAAATCTAATCGACTAACGTTTTATCATTTGGCATACTTCATAAACGGCCTTAGGATAACGTAGAACCCTTCAAAACATCGAGGACGATGTTTAGTACTAGTTTGGGGGGGTATCTTCGATTTGATTGTTGCCTGCAGCATTGTTTCCACGTAATCCCGTATTTTCACCAAAATTTTTGCAAAAATACCAAAAAAATGAAAATTTTAAAAAATTTTCAAAAATAAAATAAGTGTTTTGTCACAGTTTTTGACTTTTCTTTTGGGTTAAGAAGGGGGGTGGAATAGGTGGGGATTTTTTGACTCGATCGGCATATTGAGCCTAACAAGTTCCTTCAGGGCCGAGCTTTCACGAATTCTATTACTATTGAATTTTAAAAAGGAAGAACAAAGAAAAGATAGAGTTTAAATATAAGGTTATGTGTTAAGCAAGATTCTTCTTAAGCTTATATGAGTAACTTGTGATTTTTTCTCCCATTAGCTTTTAATCCACCTAATCATACGTGCTCATTTCTATTCAACTAAGTCAATCGATGTTTTCAGAAAAAGCTTCAAATTTTGTAACTTGATTCTTTAAGCAAGGTTTTTGAAAGATAAAAATTCCAAAGAAGCATGAAGAATATGGAATGTCAAAATGCACGAATAATGTAATTATGCCAATGAAGCATACATTTGATTATATGGAGCTGTAAAAGATGTGTCGTGATATCCCCAAACTCCGCTAACCTCAGGTGGGGGTTCAAACTAAACATCTTTCTTCTTGGATTTGTGTGTGCTTGTGATATCTCCACTGGAAGAAAGGTCTAGTGAGGGTCAACTAAGACACGATCCTTAGCCATATTAAGGAAGAAGGTGTTGAATTGATTTCTACTACGCTAGCAACGATGTGGGTTTTCAAACTAAGAACACCGTTCGATGGTGTGATAATCCTACTAGGGAGCGAGGCCTAGGTAGTGTTCAAACTAAGCACCATTCCTAACTTTAAGAACTTATGAAAATGAAAAATATGGTTTGCAAAAGTTTTCTATGTTTAAAATCAAGTTACAGTACCTAATAAGTTGTGCTTGAGTCGTGATTCATCTTGAATTATTACTATGAAAATAAGTTGATCTATGGTTGAGTTAAAACGATCACACACATTCAAAATCATATATCCATGTTGGGAGTTAAAAGTTCACAAGTCATAAGTATGAGTGCTTAACATCTAAACTTATATAGACAATGATCTTGTTTAATCGCTTGGTTTGGATCTAGTGAAAAATCAGGGACGATGAATTTATCCGTCAGGACATCCTTAGATTATTCTATGGACGCTTCTCATTCTATGATCCCAATGTTAATAAAATAAAGGAAGTCAAACAAATAGTTAAGAAAAGAAAAAGAAAGGAAAATCCAAAAATATTAGGGATAGTTAGTGTACATATAAAAAATGGTGAAATCGGGACTTGTCAAGGCTATTGATTCTTTAGTTTCCTTTGGCGAACGCTTTTCTACTTTTCGAAGTAATTAGTCGAGGGGGATCGAGATTCTTAGTTTTCTCGAGTGCTTACTTCATAGCATTGCGTGGGACACACAACACCTTAGTTTGGGGGATTTGATATGTGCTTAATTACACATATCTTTTACCTCTAAAAACGAGCTTAAATGACCAAAAACAGACAAAAACTGCCAAATATATGTTTGTTTTGCATTTATATTGTGCAGGAAGTGGATATCAACAAAAAGGCAGAAAACCAATCAAAAAGAGACAAAACAGGACACGGGATGGAAAAGTGTGTGAAGACGAAGCCAAATCAAAGTCAAGTCAACTCCGAGAAGAAAAAGCAAAGAAAAATATAACTTGAGGGGTCAAAAGTGCCAAACCCCTAATTATATAATAAAGGAAACAAAAACAGGGGCTGATTATGCCAAATTGGGAAACTTCCATTTATAAAAGAAAGAAAGGGGAAAAAGAGAATGAAAAGAAGTAATATGTGGAGGGGATTTTCATGTACACAAACGAAACAATCCGTTAATCATCTTCCACCATCTCTCTCACAACCAACTGTATAAACTTTTCTCCCGCCATACCAAAACCAGCCCGCATCTTGTTTTGCACCCATACTTTCTCCTACAAAAACACCAACATCCTACCAATCATTTCATCCACCTACTTTTTCCCCCAGCTTTATAAAGTCCATGTTGGCAATCCCTCTTCATTCCCAAAGCATTTCGATGGCAGAGATTGTCTCCAAATAAGCTCAAAAGAAATCCAAAGGCTGGGATTTGCCTCAAGAATTCACTCACACCAACTAATCACACTTGGTTTTATCTCTCCAAAGTAGCACATCTGCAAGTCCCAAGACTTCACTATAGAAATTAGAGCTTTTTTGTAAGCCTTTGAGGCATCTAGTTAGTAATCTAGTTTTTAGTTTTTAGTAACTAATTAATTTTTAATCTTAAGTTTAAATTTCAAAGTCATTTACAGCTTTTTACTTTCAGCTTTGTAACATTTTCAAGATTAATGCAAGTTTGAGTTTTTAAAGTCACTTTATAATCCCAAGTGTTAAGTTTCTTAATTGAGTTGTTTCGTGTTCAAAAGCTCTCAATACAGCTTGTTTAGAAACTGTTTTAACTAAGTAAACTTAAAAGGTTAAGAGTTTTAAAATTTATCACACCAATCACTCTCAAATATACCTCAGCTTATGTTATGGATGATAAGCCAGTTCTGGATGGGCTTATGGACTCTCACTAGCTTGTTTTATACAAGCTAGAGCTTGTAGATTCATTGTTTGACCCTGTTTAGAGCAAGGGTTTTGTAAGTCTATCTCTCTTTTTCTTATTATTCTTACTTTCAGTAGAACTGCTTGTTATAAGTTAACACTGCTAGGCCAAATCAGCCTATTTAAGTGCTTATTCTTAATTAAAATTGCTTATAAGTGTCTTATTTTGTTGATAGATAATCTGTTTTTAATTAACTTGAGAGAAAAATGATTTTGAAGGGGTATTTTCAACTAACAGTACTAACCTTAAGTTAGTTCTGCTAGTTAACTTTTGGAACAACATTAACTTAACACTACCAGTACTAACTCCAAGTTAGTACTGCTAGTTCATTTTCTTGGATTTCAAAGGTAGCAGTACTAACTAACACTAGCAGTACTAACTCCAAGTTAGTACTGTCAGTTAAAACTGTTAGTACTGACAGGTCATTTTAGCTTATCAGCTTATTATTTCAGCTTGTTTAAGATTTCTTTAGATTTTTAGAGTAGATTAAGCTTATTTTAGTGTACTGTTTTCAATAGAACTTAATTGTCTTTTCAAAATAATTTTAAGAGTTAATCAGTTTTAGTTTTCTAGCTTATTTATCATTATAGTCCATTCTGGTTGCTTATTCTTATGCTTAAGTGCTTATTTTGGGTAGTTAACCTCCTGTTTTAGCTTATTTGCTTATTTCTTGTTTAATTGTGTTTTGTTAAGCCTAGCATAACTAACCTTAAGCTAACAGTACTAACTTTAGCCTAGCAGTACTAACTCCAAGTTAGTACTGGTAGTTAAAACTGTTAGTACTGTTGTTAGTACTGTTGTGTTTATCTTGTTCAATTTAGCTTAATTTCTTTTTGTATTTGCTTATTTAGAGTCAGTTTAGCTTATTTAATTTGTCTTAAGTTTATTTGAGCTTACTTGTGTTTTAGTGTAAAAGTTTTAAGTATTTTTCCCAATTCTAGCTTTTATTCTTGTTCTAGCTTATGTTCTTTGTTTATTTTTATATACATTTGCTTATCAGTGTTAGTTCCAAATCATAACCTCATCCTTGTCATATTCAAACTCCAATCATCATTCGTGACTCGATATTCCATCTCTAGCCTCGTTGGGACATAACGACCCGGGAACACTCTATACTGCTTCCGGTTTTCTTGGTCTCGCGGATCCTGATCCTTGTACTATATCTATATATATTTACACTTATATATATGTATAAAAAGGGGTGAGTATCTGCGGAGTCAGTCAGATACATAAAAGTTTTCAAATTGTTGCTTCAAAACATTCTTTTGCATCTTCTTAGATTCAACATTGCCACCAAATCTACTCTTGATAGTAGCCTACAGAGACTTTGCATCATTTATACCATGGAACCTCGGTTGATACTCATCAGGAATAGCCAAAAGCAAAATGCTTTTGGCTTTTCTTTCTCTTTGTCTTTGTAATAGTGCTTAAGCAGTCTTTGGAGGTACTTCAGTTTCAACACCATTTTCTTTAGTTGTTACTTGTATAGGACCATCACCATTCAAGATCACTTGCTACAAACTATCATCTGTGTTAGTGAGATACTGCTCTATCCTCATGCTCTAAAGGGGACATTCACCCTTCTTAAGGATAGGAAGTTTTACAGTAGACACCATTTGAGAAGATTCTACTGGTGCTATTTGTGTTACGGGTTCTTCACCAGACATTGTGTATTTTAGGAAGAGATCTAGATCTGATAAAGTTCTTCTTATTTAGAGTTTCTCCACAAGCTCTGATACCACTTATGAAGTCCTAATAAACCGATCTTCTTTAGCCTGTTAAAGCTTAGTTAACCTGGATAAATCCAAACTAACTATAATAGAAACTATGATTGTGAATACTACAAGTTATGCGGAATCTAACTTGCAATACTAAGAAGAACAATGAATACTAAACTTGAATATATTGATTGCAAATATTCTGCCAAGGTTACAGAATAACTAACTATGAATTGATTATTCTAACTATGCCGTAGGGTTCCTTTTATACACCAAGGAAACCCTAATGGGCTTTACAAAACGCGTACAATGATAATGCATATCTATTCCTAATATATCTCATGCATATCACTTTAGCAGTACTAACTATATAATACTAACAACACTAACTATTAACTAACAATACTGGTAGTACTAACATTTGTACTGAAAGTACTAACTAATATAACTAGCAGTACTAACTACTTAGTCTATTTCCTCAGTCTTTAGCAGTAGTATCAATCTTGAACCAGCAGTAGTAAAGTAGAACTGGCAGTAGTAACTTAAAATTCCCAACAGGAGGAAAATCACCATCGGTAATAACATGCCACAGATCTAGATCTTTTGACTTCACATAAGTTTCGAATCTATTTTTCCAATAAATAAATCCATCACTTTCAAATAGTGGTGGTCTTTGCATAGATTGCCCTGCTAAATATTTTTCTGATTCCATGGATCGATTCAAGTTTTAAAATATAAATTATTTTAAAAATCTTGTTTAACGTGGCTCTTGATACCAATTGTGGAAAACTAGAAGGGGGGTTGAATAGTTTACCGCTTTTTAATTTAATGTTTATGCTTGTTTATAATAACTTAGATTCGACTTTTTGTGAATTCAATACTTGCACAATATGAATGATATAAATAAGTAAGAACAAATAAAGAAATAAGAGATAAGAGTTAGAAAGATCAAACCACAACACAAGGATTTATAGTGGTTCGGTTACGAAGCATCTCTTCGCCCTACTCCACTCCCCGAGCACCTAACTCGACAGTTTTCTTCACTATGTCAACAAACTCCCTTATGGCGGAGAAAACCATATACAACTTTCACTTATATCAATTTCCGACACTAAGCTAGATGTCGAGTTCTAATCTTAGTTAGAACTAATCTATCACGACTTCACAACTTCTTCACTACTTTCATGACTTCACAACACAACTTCACAACTACCTAACTTCTTCATGCCTTAGTATTCTTCACCACACTACTTCACTACTTCACTTCTACTTTCGCACCTAACTATCACAACTAGGATGAATCACTAAGATTCAACTATACTTACAACAATCACCAAGATCTATCTACTACATAACTTTACAAGATTTACAAATGATTTACAAGTTATGATATGGATGCAACAAGATTGCAATACACACTTGAGGTGTAATACTTCTTCACTTGATGATGGAAGTATTCTTCTCTTGCACTTGAGGAATTGAGCTTGGATCACTTGGAAACAAAGCTTTATGATTAAATGATCAAAGGATTTTAATGAGATGTGTGGGCTGTTTTTGATCAGAAAGAATGAGTGCAAAAGGTGAGAAAATAGTGGGGAATAGTCCAGTATTTATAGGACATTCTGGAGGAGCGTCTACCTATGGGCGGTCCCCTTAAATAGGTGGGCGGTCCCCTTAAAGATAAGGGGGCCGCCCGTGTATTTAAGGGGGCCGCCCTAGACTAGGCGCTCCCCAGTTTGTCCTTTTGTGTAGGGGGATTTTCTGGAACTTTCTAGCCGTTTTAGGTCCGAAAATTTGAATTTCAAAATGTTTATTTTGAATAAAACATTTCTTTTAATTGTAGAAAATGTTTTGTAATGTTTATAAAAATGTTTACAACATTTTATAAAAGTGTGAGGTTGAATAAAAATTTCCTTTGATCATAAAATGCATTAAGCATTTATTTATTCATACCTTTAAGTGATATAATTTTCGAAATGAAAATTTACTACTAATTACTTGTTTACGTTTAATTTTACATTGAACGTTTTTATATTTTGTGATTATCAAAACGTAAAGATGTGAAAAATATTAATAATATTTTTAGGCATTATTTCTATTAACAATGATGTCCCACCTCCCTATACTGGAAATTTTATGCCACCAAAACCTGATTTAGTTTATCCTAGTCTAGATGATTTTGTTGATGTGAATGAGTCTGTTAGTGAGTCTATAGTTAAAAAACTTACCGTTGAGACTAATGAACCTAAGAATGCTAAAAAAGAAAATGGAGCCCCAATTATTGAGGATTGGGTGTCTGAAAGCGAGGAAGAAGATGTGCCTAAGGTTAAAACTGTTGAGATGTTTAATAAACCTAGTTTTACTAAGATAAACTTTGTTAAGTCTACTAAGCAAATAAAATCTCCTATGAAAACATTAGTTGATAAAAATAGGCAAAACACACCAGTCCTAGAGGAAACAAGAGAAACTGGAACCAACAGATGTCTCAAAAATTAGGGAATGATTTTGAGATGTTCAACAAAGCTTGTCATGTGTGTGATAGTCTTGACCATTTAAAGAATGAGTGTAATAACTGGTATAATAATGGAAGATTTGCAAAACCAGTTTGGACCAATGTTCAAAGGGTGAACAAACAGAATTCCTCTAAATTAACTCACCCCAGTCCAAAAAAGAACATGGTGCTAAGAACAGTCTTAACTAGGTCTGGCATAATTTCACTTAATACTGCTAGACCAGTTAATACTTTTTAATCAAAAACAACAGTGAATAATGCAGGACCCATGAAAAATGTTATTACTAATGTATATTCACCTGCTAGAAGGCCTTTTAACAAAATATCAATAGCTAAAGTAATTTCACTAAAAAGGTTAATATTGTTAAGGGTACAAGAGTTAATACTGCTAGGCCAAAAGTAGTATTTAGTGTTGTTAAGGGAAACAAGGGAAATACTGTTAAGGCCTCAGCATGTTGGGTCTGGAAACCAACGCACAAAGTTTTAGACCATGTCTCCAGACACAATGGCGCATCAATGAATTTTAAAAGATTTGACTATATTGATGCACAAGGTAGATCCAAGTCAGTAATGGCATGGGTCCCCAAAAGAAACTAATTTTCTTACAATTATGTGCAGGGCAATCCATAACAAGAGTTAAAGGATAAAGGAGTGATTGACAGTGGATGCTCTAGGCATATGACAGGAAACAGATCATATCTTACAGATTATGAAGAAATTGATGGAGGATTTGTTGCCTTTGGAGGTAATTCCAAAGGAGGGAAAATTACTAGGAAAGGTAAAATAAGAACTGGTAAATTAGACTTTGAAGATGTGTATTTTGTAAAGGAACTAAAGTTTAACCTCTTTAGTGTCTCACAAATGTGTGACAAGAAGAATAGTGTTCTTTTAACTGATACTGAATGTATTGTTTTATCTCCAGAATTTAAGTTAACTGATGTAAGTCGTGTTTTGCTTAAAGTTCCTAGAAAGGATAACATGTACAATGTTGATTTAAAGAATGTTGTTCCTTAAGGAGGTCTTACTTGTCTCTTTGCAAAAGCTACACCAGATGAATCTAATCTTTGGCATAGGAGGTTTGGACATGTAAATTTCAAAACTATAAATAAACTGGTTAAGGGAAACCTTGTAAGAGGTTTACCTTCAAAACTTTTTGAAATTAATCAAACATGTGTTGCCTGTCAAAAGGGAAAGCAACACAGAGCTTGTAAGACCAAAATAGTCAACTCAATCAGTCAACCGTTACAAATGTTGCATATGGATTTGTTTGGCCCAATATTTGTAAAGAGTTTAATGAAAAAAATGTATTGCCTAGTTGTCACAGATGATTTTTGTAGGTTTAGTTGGGTTTTCTTTTTAGCCACTAAGATGAAATTAGTGAAATCCTTAAAACATTCATAACAGGCATAGAAAATCTAATAGACCTTAAGGTGAAAGTGATTAGATGTGATAATGGGACTGAATTCAAGAATAGAGTTATGGTTCAGTTATGTGAAATGAAAGATATTAAGAGGGAATTTAGTGTTGCTAGGACTCCACAACAAAATAGAGTAGCAGAAAGGAAAAAGAGGACACTAATAGAGGCTGCTAGGACTATGCTAGCTGATTTAAAATTCCTAACAACTTTCTGGGCTGAAGTAGTTAATACTGCTTGTTATGTCCAAAATAAAGTGTTAGTTATAAAGCCTCACAACAAGACCCCTTATGAACTTTTTCTAGGTAGAAAAACTGCCTTAAGCTTCATGAGACCATTTGGGTGTCCTGTTACAATCCTTAATACCATAGATCACCAAGGTAAATTTGATGAAAAGGCTAATGAAGGGTTCTTTGTAGGATACTCTACCAATAGCAAAGCATTCAGAGTATTCAATAGTAGAACTAGGATAGTAGAAGAGAACCTGCATGTTCAATTTAGTGAGAATACACCTAATATTGCAGGAAGTGGACCTAATTGGCTTTTTGATATAGACGCACTAACAAAATCTATGAACTATAAGCCAGTTATTACATGGAATCAATCTAATGGCAGTGCAGGTACAAAAGCATGTGATGATGCAGGTAAAGCTAGAATGGAGACAGTACTTGGCAAAGATTACATACTGCTACCATTATGGACTCAAGATCCACCATTCTCTTCTAGTTTAAAGGATTATCTTGATGATGGATTCAAACCATCAGGGGAGGAAGAAAAGAAGGATGCTGAAGATCCAGGGAATGAAGATAGTGAGGTTCCAAAAAAAGAAGAGCCAAGAGTAAATCAAGAGAAAAATGCAAATGTCAACAGCACTAACAATATTAATACTGTTAGTCCAACTGTTAATGCTGCTGGCATAGAAAATAATGTTGTTGATAAGAATATAATCTATAACTGTGCTGATGATCCAAATATGCCTGAATTGGAATAAATTGGCAAATTTAGTGATGCTGAGGATGGTGATTCAAGGGCTGACATGAACAATTTGGATACATACTTCCAAGTTAGTCCTGTTCCTACCACAAGAATACACAAAGATCATCTAATTGAACAAATTATTAGAGACTTGAATTCAACACCTCAAACAAGAAGACTGATAAGGAATTTGGAGGAACATGGGTTTTTTAGCACTACTCTTGAACAAAGGAGAAACCATAAAGATTTTCAAAATTGCTTATTTGCTTGCTTTTTATCATAAGAAGAACCCAAAAAGGTAGTTCAAGCACTAAAGGATCCAAGTTGGATAGAAGCTATGCAAGAAGAGCTTCTACAATTCAAGTTACAAGAAGTTTGGATCTTGGTGGAGTTACCTAATGGAAAAAGAGCTATTGGGACTAAATAGGTTTTTAGGAACAAGAAAGATGAAAGAGGCATTGTGATTAAAACTAAAGCAAGATTGGTTACTCAAGGGTACACACAAGAAGAAGGTATTGATTATGATAAGGTTTTTGATCCTGTTGCCAGAATTAAAGCAATTAGGCTATTCCTAGCGTATGCCTCATTTAAAGATTTTGTGGTGTACCAGATGGATGTCAAGAGTACTTTTCTTTATGGTAAGATTGAAGAGGAATTCTATGTGTGTCAACCACCTGGTTTTGAAGACCCAAACTTCCCTGACAGAGTAAATAAAGTAGAAAAGGCACTTTATGGTTTGCATCAAGCTCCCAGAGCTTGGTATGAAACCCTGTCTACTTACTTTTTAGACAATGGGTTTCAGAGAGGAAATATAGAGAAGACTTTATTTATCAGAAGGGACAAAGGTGATATTCTGTTAGTTCAAGTATATGTAGATGATATCATTTTTGGCTCTACAAAGAAGTCTTTATGTACTGAGTTTGAGAAGATGATGTATAAGAAGTTCCAAATGAGTTCTATAGTAAAGCTCACATTTGTCTCAGGTCTGCAAGAGAAGCAGAAGGAAGATGGGATTTTTATAAGCCAAGACAAGTATGTGATTGAGATTTTGAAGAAATTTGGCTTTAGTGATGTCAAAACAGTAAGCACACCTATGGAGACCCATAAGTCCTTGCTCAAAGATTTAAATAGAGAAGATGTAGATGAACACTTGTATAGATCCATGATTGGATCATTGATGTATCTAACTTCTTCAAGATCTGATATTATGTTTGCAGTATGTGCTTGTGCAAGATTGCAAGTCAATCCTAAAACTTCACATATTCATGATGTGAAAAGGATCTTTAGATACTTAAAAGGTCAACCTAAGTTGGGCATTTGGTATCCTAGGGATACACCTTTTGATTTGGTGGCATATACTGACAGTGACTATGCAGGAGCAAGTTTAGATAGGAAATCCACAACAGGAGGTTGTCAGTTCCTAGGGTGCAGGTTGATTTCATGGCAATGTAAGAAGCAGACTGTGGTTGCTAATTCCACAACTGAAGCTGAATATATAGCTACTTCTAATTGCTGTAGACAAGTGCTTTGGATCCAAAATCAATTGCTGGATTATGGATATAACTTTATGTAGACTAAGATTCATATTGGTAATGAGAGTACTATCTGCATAGTGAAGAACCTTGTTTTTTACTCAAAGACAAAGCATATTGAGATTAGGAATCAATTTATCAGAGATTCCAATAAGAAGAAGCTTATTCAGATGATAAAGATTCAGACATATCAGAATGTTGCAGATTTGATTACAAAAGCATTTGATGTTAGCAGATTTCAATATCTGATTGCCAGTAATGGAATGCTTAACCTCTAAAGTATTGATTGAGGGGAGGTTAATTTTGTTAATATGCAGCGGATTATACATAAAGGATGTTTGGAATGGAATGGAAAAGCTGCTATGGATGAAATTCAAGTTAGTTGTAACACCCCGCTTCGATAAAGAAACCAAGAGTCACATTATGGTGTCATATCGAAACATATAAACGCAAGCAAAAGACTTTATTAAATAAAAATACTAAGTCATGTAACAAAATGACTTCCAAAAGTATTAAATTCCAACAAAGTCTAAATGAAAAGAGATCTTCAAACGAAATAAGTCTTAAACATGAATCCAAACAAAGGAAATCTATCAAGGGTCGGTCCTCTAAAAGCTTCCTACTCTCAACACTCAGATCTCAGCTTCCCGCTTATTACCTGCCGCAGGAAAAGAAAAATGCGGCTGAGCTAACACTCAGTGAACAGATATAATAATAAAAAAGGAAATAAGACAAAAGAATGAATGAAATGAATCACGAGAACCTGCTAAACAAATATCATACGAAATATAAATCAAATGAATAAGAATCAAACACAACAAAGGAATGCCCACGAGCTTAGATAAATGTCTAAACATGATACATGAATAGACCCTAAATAGATATAATCATATAGCCATATAATAAGTTGTACACAGGATTTGCAACTCCTAATTCTAACCAATCCTCTTTATAAAAACATATCCTAGGGTTTCTAATCTTGTAGGTTTTCATTAAAACATCATTAATGATTATCTAGGGTTTCATAACATTATTTTAACAAGATTATTTCAGGTTCAATCATAAAGAATTTTACAAGATTATTACACATGTTTTCCTTATATAATTTTATGATTTTATGCAAAACTTATGTGTAATCATGGTGGCACAAAGAATGAATCAAAAGAACATGGAATACCTATGGTATCAAGATTGAGAGGATCATAAGAACAAGAACACAAAAGAATTAAAGCCAATAATCACATCAAAACACCAAGGCTTGAAAAACACTACCGGAATCACCAATTACTATACCACCTTCTTCTTTTTGCAAATTCTATGGATGAACACAAGTTTTGAAGTAAAATTTTTGAGAGAGAATAATGAGGGAGAGGGGAGAGATCGGTTGAATATATGAGAGACAAGGGGGAGACAAAAACTTCTTATTCTTTTAGAAGATTTCAAAAGATTTGCTTTAATTCTTTTACACTTAATACTTAAAATAGGTTTTGTAAATAAAAAAAAGATATCAGAATTAAGAGATGTGGTGAGTTAAAGAGTTGAATATTATCAACACTTGACACGAGAGACACTATGTTAATGTTGTTAGTTATACTTACTACTGTTTGTTATAATTAATATTGTGAGTATTGAGAGAAATTGGTGAGCTAAAAAACAGAAAGAGAGCTGTGTGATATAAAAAAAGATAGAGTGAATTGATTAGTAAAAGAAATAAGAGAAATAGTAAGCTAAAAACAGAAAGAGAGTTGTGTGATATAAAAACAGATAGAGTGAATTGGTGAGAAAAAGAATTGAGAGATATAGTGAGAATAAAAATAGAAAGAGAGCTTGTGAGAATCAAAATTGATGATGGAAATGCTTTTTGGAACGAAACTAGAGTTAATGTTGGTGACTCAAACTTACTGCTGCTAGACATAAGTTAATGCTGCTAGACATAAACTTACTACTGCTGGTTAAGTTAATGCTACCAGGCATAACTTACTACTGCTGGGTTACTACTGTTGGGTCAGTTAATGTTGTTAGGCTAAACTTAGTACTGCTAGTTCAAGTTAATGTTGTTAAGGGTGATTTCATAAATACTTCGATTGAGGATTTCATTCAATCACTTAATCGATTTCCATCTTTGTTATACCCTCTAATCATAAACCCTAACTCAATTTAATTGTTAATAATCAAAACTCAACATCAATGGCTGCTCTAAAGTTCGCTGAAACACATAATTTAGTAGCGTTTCTGTCTAAACCTGAAGAAAGTGATAGGTTTGAGCAGATTGTTGATTTTTTGAAAGCTCACACTATTAATTATGCATTAACGGTTAATCCTATAGTATACAGATCATGCATTGAATAGTTCTGGACAACTGTCAAGGCAAAAACGATCAATGGGGAACGTCAGTTGCAAGCCCTAGTTGATGGAAAGAAGGTGATTGTTACTGAGTTGAGTATACGAAGAGATCTTCACCTAGACAATGCTGAAGGTACTGATTGTTTGCCTACTGCTAGAATTTTTAAAGAACTGACAAGAATATGGTATGAAAAATTATATCAGAAGCTTACATTTTATAAAGCTTTCGTTTCTCCTTAATGGAAGTTTTTAATTCATACCATACTGTAATGCCTTAGTGCTAAGACTACTGCTTGGAATGAATTTAGTAGCACTATGGCCTCTGCTATCATCTGTCTTGCCACAAACTAAAAATTCAACTTTTCCAAGTATATTTTTTATAATATGGTGAAGAACTTGGAGGGTGGGGTTAAATTTTTGATGTATCTAAGATTTGTACAAGTATTTATAAATCAACAACTTGGGGATATGTCACATCATAAAGATATCTATGTTACCTCCTCACATACTAAGAAGATTTTTAGGAACATGAAGAGGGAAGGAAAAGGTTTTTCTAGGACAGTCACCCCTCTATTTGCAACTATGATGGTTCAAGCCCCATAAGACATGGGTGAAGGTTCAGCTACTCCTACTGATCCTACACCTACTACTACTCAACCATCAACATCTAATCCTAAGAAGAAACAGTCTAGCAGGAAAAAGAGAAAGGAAACTGAGGATGCAGATGAGACTATAGCAGAGGAGGCTGCCAATGTGGAAAGTGTACCTACCCATTCCAATGATCCACTACTCAATGGTGAGGATAGACTGAAACTTAATGAATTGATTGAAATTTGTACCAACTTACAAAAGAAGGTTCTTGATTTGGAGAAGGTCAAGACTGCTCAAGATAGTGAAATTGCTAGTCTAAAGTAGAGGGCCAAGAAGCTAGAGAGGAGGAATAAGTCAAGAACTCCAGGGCTCAAAAGATTAAGGAAGGTAGGTGGATCTGCAAGAGTGGTTTCCTCTTAAGATGAAGGTTTGGGTGATCAGGATGATGCATCCAAACAGGGGAGGAAAATAGCTGATATTAATGTTGATGATGATGCTGATGCAGAGGTTACATTAACTGGTGAGACTCAGTAAAGGAATGATGATAATCTAATGTTTGATACAGGTGTCTTAGATGAGCAGGAAGTTGAGGTTGAAAAGGTAGTTAGTACTGCTGAAGTTGAAGTTACTACTGCTAGTGCTACAACAACAACTGTTGATGAATTGACTCTGACTCAAACCTTAATTGAGATCAAAGCAAATAAACCTAAGGCTATTACAACTGCTGCTATAACAACTAATGTTACAAGACCCAAGGCTAGAGGGGTTGTAGTTCAAGAGCCGAGTGAATTTACAACAACAACATCACCTTTACAACTATCATAACTTCCACAGGCTAAAGACAAAGGCAAAGAAAAAATGGTTGAGTCTGAAAAACATTTGAAGAAGAAAGATCAGATTATGTTTGATAAGGAGGTTGCTCAAAAACTTCAAGCTTAATTAGATGTTGAATTGGAAGAAGAAGAGAAGCTTGCAAGACAAAAAGAAGAAGATGCAAGCATTGCTGAATGAGATGATGTTCAAGCCATAATAGATGCAGATTATGAGCTAGCTGCAAAATTACAGGCAAAAGAGCAAGGAGAATTGACTATTGAAGAAAAGTCAAGATTGTTTATAGAGCTCATGAATAAAAGGAAAAAGCATTTTACAAGATTTAGAGCAGAAGGCCAGAGAAGAAAACCACCAACTAAGGCTCAAAAGAGAAATACAATGTCTACTTATCTGAAAAGCATGGCTGGATACAAGCATAATCAATTGAAGACCAAAAGCTTTGAGGATATTCAGATGTTATTTAACAAAGAAATAAAAAGGGTAAACACATTTGTAGACATGGATACATAGTTGGTGAAAGGCAGTGAGACAAGAGCAGAAGAAAGCAGTTCTAAAAGAGCAGACACAGAGCTAGAACAAGAAGTAGCTAAGAAGCAAAAGATAGATGATGATCAAGATGAAGCAGAGATGAAAAAGCATATGGAGATAGTTCCTGATGATGAGGTATCAATTGATGCTATACCTCTAGCCACTAAGCCTCCAATCATTGTTGACTGGAAAATCATCAAAGAAGGAAAGATGGGATACTTTCAAATCATAAGAGCTGATGGAAGTTCAAAGAGGTACTCATCAATGATTCAGATGCTTCAGAATATTAACAGAGAAGACTTGGAAACTCTCTAGAAGTTGGTTAAAGCTAATCATGGGTTAACAAGGCCAGAGGAGGGCTATGAGAGAGTGTTATGGAGTGATCTGAAAGTGATGTTTGAACATGATGTAGAAAGTGAAGTGTAGAGGAATCTACAAGGATACAAAGTGACAGTTTGGAAGCTATTTTCTTCAAGTGGAGTACATTTTGTGAGATTTCAATTTTGTTGAGATTTCAAAATACGCATATCTTTATGCTAGTTAGTAGGTAATGAGAATATCCACTCTACACTCCTGAAACATATTACTGGCTTGACTCAACAAGAAGCTTCAAACAGATCATTGGAATGAAATGTGTTATCAACTTCTAAAGCTCATGACTAAACTGGTCAAGAATCCTGGAAGTGTTTGAATGCAGCTCTATGTAAAGATAAAGCTTTTAAATCCTAAGAAACTTGAAGATTTAGAGATGTATGAACATAAAGTGTAGGGGGGAGGATTGTTGGGATTAAAAGAATTCTTGATGGTGCTGCTTGATACTTTTAGGTTAGTTGGTACTGATGCTAGCATAACTTAGTGCTGTTTGTAATCTTGGTGAAAAATATGCTAAGTAGTTTATTAGTATTGCTATATTTACTACTGCTAGTGGTACTATTATTTGATTTAATGGAAGTTAAGACTGCTCAAAGACTTAGAAGAAATACTACTAAGTAGTTAGTACTGCTAGTGTATGTTAGTACTGCTAGAGTAAAGTTACAACTGTTAGCATAAAGTTAGTACTGCTAGTGTAACTTAGTAATGCTGATGAATAATGATAGAAATTATTATAAGTAGTTACCTTATCCCTTGTTTACACAGTTAGTGTTGCTGGGTATAAAAGTTAATGTTGATGGGTATAACTGCTGATGAAAACGATTTCAAGTGCTAGAAGAGTTTCTTTATCAGATGGATAAAGATAGAAGACGAAAGGTTATAAAGATGAAGTTTTTTTATTCACAGATTACTTACGGGTAAGTATGATGATTATTTTTGTACAAATTAAAAAAATAAGATTAGTTTATGTTATTTGATTAGAGAGCTTGGTAAATTCATGATTAATCCTTAGGATATATTTTGTAACACCATTTAGGTAATACTTTTGCTGGTGTTGTATTTTAAAGGAAGGAAGGGGTCCTAGGGTATAGAGGTTTTAATATTCTTTTAGTGTGTGTATCATATCTAGAAATCGTTTTTTTAGTTTTTTGTTGGTTTGGGTTTATAGCTTTAAGGTTTTTGAGAATCCTCTAACAATATTAAGAGTATTCATTGTATTTTATAGGCTTTGAAAGATGGGTTATGGTAAAACTGTTTTGTTATTGATCTTGTTCATTACGGTTTCGTTATAATTCTTTCTTAGTATATTGACTAAGATTTCGCATAGTTTAATATTACATAATCAAAGTTCTTTCTATATTTGTGTTGGATTTATCTTGCATATACTATCATTACATCAAGATTGGAATTCAAGATCTCATTATATTGGGATCAACTCAAGTATTAAAATGTGGCATTTGGTAGCTATAGATGAGTCGATAGGTTTTGGATTAGGGTTTTATTACGTATATCTTATGGTTTTGTTGTTGGGATGTAGGTAGTTGTTGGGAGTTTAGTTTAGGTTGTTTTACAATATTTTGTTGAAGTTGTGGCAAAGTTTTGGATTGATTTCGGGTAAAATACCTTGTTGCCCAGATTTTTTTCATGGATTCTGGGCACCTTAAAAACGTTTTGGTCACTTAAAACCCTAAAAAAATGAAAGTAGATATCGTCACACCAATTTTGATATAAAGAACACCAAATCGGACTTAAAATGAGCAAGTTATGGTTAAATGAAGTTGGGAACATTTTTTGGCAAAAATAGTTTCGGGTACATTCTAAGCAGATTTATAAATACGTGTTTTGACACATTTCGTGTCCGAATCGGCTTTCTCCTCTCTCTTAAAAGTGTTATAATGTGTTAAAGAAAGGAAAACTTGTTCGGAATAAAATTTTCTGATTTTTAATTATTAATTCTATTAATAATTAATATTTGTTTTTTTCAATATTATAAATAAGTGATTTTTCTTGTGGCATTGAAAGTCATAAAACGGATGGTGGGATACTGGATAGGAAGGTGCTTCGCACTCCCTTCGGTCATGCTGGTCTACGCTTTTTATGAAAAATACCTCATCATTAAAGGTATTGGTATTGCTCCGATTGAAACATATTTTGGCTATTCATCCACTTTTCAGTGTTTTGAGTGTATAGTGTTTTTCGAGTATGTTTGAGGTTTTTAAAAATCCCTTAGGCAAATGATATTGTATTGGGTTTTATATATTTAGGGGGAAGTTAGCAATACTTTCTAATTAAATATTTTTTCTGAAAATAACCCGTATGGTGACTTTCAAAAAATAGTTAGTTTTTTTGTTAGGCGAAATAAATACATCAGCGAGATAAAAGTGGAAGATAGATATCCAAGTTTCCCTTAGTGCGTTTAGATATAAATGGACTCAACGAATTTTAAGAGACGTCATTAACATTCGGGATTTTTAAACTTTCCAAAAATAAAAAAACTTTCCTATTAATAGTTATTCTCTTGTTTTTAATACGTTCTAATCTAAACTAAAAAAACTTATTTCTTCGCTCAGACCATGTTTTCTACTATTTAAACAAAGACACATTCACAATGGCTGATATATTAACTTCTATAAAGGTTTTTAGTCGTCGTTTATTCAGTATATTATTCATGCTTATAAAGAGCGTATTTTTACCTAGGGGTCACTTGTTAAGGAGTGGTTTGGTTACTCTCTTCTTTCGTTTTTGAATGCTTCATTTTTTTTTAATTTATAATTTTGATCACCAATTTTGCTTTAATTTAGGTGAGTTTGTATAACCACTCATTTTTCTGCTTTTTATTTTCATTTTTAAACTTTGGGGTGGTTAATGTGGGTTGTAAAGGGTAGATGACTTAGTACATTGCTCTTTAAACTCGTGATGGACATAAGTACTTTACTAACTCTTTCATGTTTACGTGTTTTTTGTCTATGT
The DNA here is from genome assembly GCA_026074375.1 of Tanacetum coccineum. Taxonomy (NCBI): domain Eukaryota; kingdom Viridiplantae; phylum Streptophyta; class Magnoliopsida; order Asterales; family Asteraceae; genus Tanacetum; species Tanacetum coccineum. The sequence continues at coordinate 3,086 of BQNB010005480.1, read as the reverse complement.
TTCAGTTTTTTATTTTTTCTTTTTATCAACACTTCTATTGACCATTTCAATGAAACGTTAATTCTTTGAATGTAAGCTACTACTGCCCGATCTGTAGTAGTAATAAAATTGTCTATTGGGACACCTAATACGTTAATTACGTGTTGTAAGCGTGAGTGTTATAAATAGATCTATTGGGACTGATAGGCCCCGTCCGGGTTTGGTAATTCTTACTTGACCGAATGATTAGTTAAAATGAACGTATATCATGTCGGACTTGTAGGTGGTCTTTGGTTGGACACCATTAGGGCAAGCCTTGCTTAGCATCTAGTATGCTACATACTTTATTTAGCTTCGGTGTCATGAGCTTAGTGCAACGTAAATACCTTTTTGTAATATTGTATGTGTTACAATAGTCACGCGTTTACAAATCTTGTGGTCCATACTTGTGTTATACTTAAACCTACGAATTCACCAACTTTATGTTGACGTTTTAAGCATGTTTTCTTAGATGCTTAGCTTATGGATTCTCTTGGTGTGCTATGTGGTGTTTCATGCATATGTCTAAGATTTCAAGAAACTTATGTTTATCATTTAAATATCATTGTACTTTAAAAATCTTTTTAGCTTCCGCATTTTCAACGTATTACTTTTGGAATATTGTAATGACTTAACTATTTCATAATTATGCAATGGTGTTTATTTTCAAAACATCTATATAGTGTTCGTTCTCTTGTACTTGTGTTTGAGATATTCATAACGTCACGCCCTCGGATTTCCTATTTCTACTGCGACTCGATTTAGGGGTGTGACAAATTGGTATCAGAGCCAGGTTATAGAGAACCAAGTAGTATATACTAGGTCTGGTTTATAACCAATACGTGATGCTTATGTGATTATCCTTACCTATACGTATCTATATTTTGCCTATATGTGCCTTTGTGTTCCTACATATATAAAATTACTATTATTTATATACCTAAGTATTATTTACTTACGTATTAATTATATTCATATTACCATTTATTTTGCCATTCATTCGTCATTCATTTTGCCATGAGTTATATATTTTTTTCGCCATGAGCATTATTTTTACCTTGAGTTATTTCCCCTTACGTTTACTTTTTCCTTGCGCATATTTTACACTCGTTTTATGTAAAGGTTATTTATATAAATACTGAAACTATTTTTAAGACATTGTGAGTGAAACAATGGTCTCGTTTATTTTTAAGACATCGTGAATGAAACAATGGTCTCGTTTATTTTTAAGACTTTGTAAGTGAAAAAATGGTCTTGTTTATTTCTAAAACATCGTGAGTTATACGATGGCCGTTAAAACTTTTTCATGACTTTACATAATACCGTTTTGCATAATATCGAAACTTGTCACAGTTTGTCGATCCCACTGGTTATTTTACTATCCGACTTTGAGTTTGAACACTCGACTCATACTTTTGAAACACATATGTCGTCATGTAACCCACCGCATAGAAACATGCCGACTAATTAGAACACAACATTAACCTACCGCCACGTAACGCACCTCCTTGGAATATCTACTTTTGGGACACAACTTTATAACGTCTCATTCTTCTTTACTTCTCTACTCTTCCTTACTTCTTGCGACTTGAAGGAACATGCCACCAAGAAGAAAACCTCTAAGTTTGGCAGATATCGAACAACTCATAACCCAAGTGGCTGACACACACTTTCGCTTAGAGCAGAACTTGATCCGAGATGCCAAGAACAAATCACGCATAAGGACCCTTGAGGCTGAAAACGAGAATAAGAGTCACAACTCCCGACTAGAATATCATTGGGAGCGACCCAACTAGCAGACCCTACTCTGGAGAAAGTCTCAATCACCCTAGTTAGTGATGACCTTTTATCTAAAACATTTCTATGAAAACTCTCGATGTATTGTTAACTTTGTAGTATGGATATACCTACTCTTTTCAATAATTAATTATTTGTATAATTAATTCACCTATCTCGTGTATCATCACTGACATATTGTTTCTTTGATATGTGCCTCTTTCAGCTATTGGTATTAGTTTTCTCGTTTGCATCGATTAATCATACGGATGACTCTCTATAGTCTTCTAGTTCGGGATCTGTTAGAACAAATGACTCCCTACGTTCATTTTGTTGATCGGATAATTCTTTACATTCATTTCCTTTGACTATTACTACATTTGTACGGATATTCTTGATACTTGCTATTGTTTTGTTATTTTTGCTACTTAAAATTAGTTATAAAGCATATATATGTGATTGTTATTGTTTTATTTGTGCGAATTTTTATTCATATGAGTTAGGTATTTGTTTTTATCAAAGTTGATTTATAAATTCTTTCGTTTGTATTGATCGATGGTCATTTTCCTTTTTTAAATATATTTAATCTCTTCCTTTTAGCATTCTTCGTTGATAAATCATTATACTTGAATAATAAGTCTTTATACTCGATATAACCACTTTACATTAGCAATGATCGCTTTAAATTAATACCTTTACTATATAAATATAAATATAAATATATATAATATAAGAATTAACAAAGTATCAATAATAGTGAGAGAAGTATTCCGTGGAGGCTTTTTAAAAGGAAAATTGCTTTTGACCAAATCAAAACCCTAAAAACCTTCCCGGGTCGTGTCCCGACGAGGTGTGAATTTGAAAATCGAGGAAACGTTTGTGGAAGAATGCTTGAATATCACAAATTGGGTTTGGTTTCCTATTTCTACAAATAAAATACAAAAACAACTAAAGGCAAACCTAAAACGAAAGAAATTAAAGCTAAAACACTAAAAAAACGATAATGGGATTAAAAACCCTTTCTTTAAAAAACTAAATTCTACAAATTTAGCCCTACAAATGAAAATTTAATTTTTATAAATCCTAAATGATAAAAGAAAATTTTTAAAAAAAGAATTATATTTTTTTGACTTTTATTTTATTTAATATGAATTAAAAACTGATTTAATCTAAAAAATTAATAAAAAAATACTAAACTAATTTGGAAAATTCTGAAAAATTTGTGAAAAGTACTTTGCACTATGCTAAACCTAAGAAAAATAAAACGGGTGAAACAACTTATGTAAATAAGC